>DWDW01001078.1:0-12450 GCA_018245635.1 Mimoniades versicolor eupheme
TGAGTGAAACACTGAAATATGTACACTCGTATGTTACACCATTTATAACCTTAGTAGGTGTGATAGCGGGGAATAAAGTATTTTACTTTAGTTGCTAGGAATTGAAAAATGTAGACAAAGTACTATATTTCTATTAAAATTTACAAACAGTTGCTTTTCATCAGTATTGATTTGAGCAAATTATTATTATTTATTCGCGGCTGACCTCTTTTACGAGCATTACGCGCCAAGCATGTCCATCCTCACATATCCGTATTTCTTGTACATTCATCACTATTCCCATAAATCCGTACCATGGCGATGTTATAAAATAAATTGTAATAGTAGAGTTAAACTATATCACATATCCATTTATTCATTACACTAATGGTCACACACGCGCTTTTCGGTACCGGGTAGCGCCAACAAAAAAAAATATAATGCTTACGAACCGTTTCTGCTGACCGTCCAGCACTTTCACGTGACTGTAGAGTCGCGTAATATTACACAATTACGTAGTTATTTGTATTGTGTCGAACCGTATCGCCGTATTGTCATCGCTGCTTACCGTAAAAGTGTCCGCGTGTTCTGTATTGGTCACTTTCTAAAACTAATATCGGATATGCTACATTTACTTATACATAATACATAGTATAAAATAATGCCCTTATTTACCGAAGGGTTAAGCAGAGGAGTGCAATACTCCCAGTTTTCGCTAGTTATTTTATTCGTCCCATGCACATAATAGGGGGTGAAACTGTTGACATGTTTACCTATATACATATATGTAAACATAGGCAATAGGCTAGACATATTTGCCGAAGAACAGATAAGACATGTAGTAAGTGCGTTCTGGAGTGGACATTGCGGCTTGGCAAACGTAGTGTATGACGCCCGCCGGCCAAGTGGGATGACGATCTGGGAAAGACTGCAGGCAGAAGCTGGATGCGGCGAGCCGAAGACAGGCCGCGATGGCGCTCTTTGCGGGAGGCCTATGTCCACCAGTGGGCTGAGATAGGCTGATGTTGATGATGATGATGACATTGTACATATAATTAACATCAATCCCTTTACAGATATGGTCTAATGTCCAATCCTGAGCAAAGAAATTATTAACTATATCTACTAGTCTACATACTTCATGTCTGTATTTTTCTGGCCTTTCTGACTACTTTCGGAGCCATTTAAGCATATTCTTCATGAGCGCATCCGATCGCAACAAGGTTGAGAAAGATTCCCGTAACGTTTTAGTATTGGCATTAGATTATCTATTCCACATTGGGACGTAAACGTAACTTGTGAAACGTGTGAGTCCTCTGCCTACTTAGTCGGGGATTACTGACATTAGTAAAAGATACCATGACTCACATTATAAAGTGTTCCTCGCTATGATTTGTTTTGTATTTTTTATATATCTGCGCTACAGAACCATTGGCTGTATGTATGGTATTTGTGAAGAAAAAACCTTAAGTGACTCGTAATTAATTAAATTCGCGAAAGCCTTACGTAACACATCGCAAACATGAGAGCTATTAAGTTAATTATAACAGTTCGTGAGTAAATACTTCCGTCTGTGTAAGTGGTTTGTGTTCTTTCTGATGTTAGTCAACTGAGTATTTTGTTGTTATTGTTGTGGCCGTTTATTGTTGCCAATTTTTTTCTGTTATCGTTGTTGAAATTTTCACGAATAAATAAATATTTATTAACTATGATGTGTGCTCAATAATTTATTATTATAACCTCAGTAAATGTTCATTTAATATTTTAAATGAATGTTATTAAAACGTAAATAATCTATATAAATAAATAAAATTTGAGTGTCTGTTTGTAATAATCAAATAACCGCTTTTTACTAAATGCATATTATGTATGTAGACATAGTAGGTACATATAGCTATAACAAAATAATATGTTTTACAATGTTTGTGTGTCTGTCTGTCTGTTTGTTCTGGTTAATCTCTGGATCGGTTGGACCGATTTTGACGAGACTTTCATTTCAGAATTTTAGAATTTTAGAATTCTTTGCGGAGGAAGTCGTAAGCACAGCTTAGATTAGATATTAATAGATGGAAAAGCGGGTCGGCTACTAATTTTTGTTGGTAGTACTATTACTAGCCTTCATGATCAACAATAATTGCTATATGATTATGACAATAAAGACGAGCTTTGTTTGCGTCTTTATTGTATTATGTAGTGAGCAGTCACTAAACAAAGTTTACTGAAAGTGGTTAAAATAACGCAGCCACAAGTTAAGACTAAGTAAGACTAAGTTTTTACTACTCGGTAACTGCATTGGATTTTTGAGTTAGTAAAATCGTTTAGAAATTAGTTAGGTGTTAATTATTTATGCGTATATAATACAATGTATTTTATTTTGCAAACATAACTTATAATAATATAAAATATCTATGCTGAAAGTAAGGTGAATCAACTGATAAATAAAAATGTTTGGAATTTCTAAATCAGTGCATCATTGATGTCAATGACACAGTGAGTGTGACGAAGACAGGGCAAATTCCACTGGTGAGACGGAGTGAGATAGCTGATATTTGTGCGTTGTGTCACATATGAGTGCGCGTGCCAGTGAAATCTATTAAGAGGAAGATGTTTGGATTTTTTTTATTTTTTTATCAAACCTTTTTATTTTTCTATATTTTTTCATAATATGTAGGACTTATGGCTAATGTCTACAAACATTGTTCTTCAAAATCGTAGTTCAATGCAGCTAAAATTATAAATACGTCCAAAGTTTCTCAATTCCTATGTTGTACATATAATACAAATTGGACCGAAATGCAAAAATATATGTAAACTTCTTATTGCTCTTAGGTGAAAAAAAAATAACACATTATTAATCGAAAAAAATAATGAAAAGAACAAAGAACAAAATTACAATAGCAAAAAGTTTAAGACGTGTTGATATTACGTCTGCAATTTTCCGGACATGATATTTTGATAAAACCCTCAACAAAATCTCGTCGTTTTACCTTTTGAATTAACTTCTTTGAGTATGTGTGAGGCAACAAGTGGATGTAGTCTCTAGTAGTGACTACATCCAGGATTTACTCGATCTAATAAACCTTTTCACGGAATTTCCTTATATAAATAAATCAATTACCATACACTGCAGTACTTACCGATGCTCTGTAATTAGCGCCATCGATTACGTTACAACGTTAACAAAGAACCATCAACGCTTGTAGGCCAAGGTGGATAATTTATTTACAAAAATAAACCACTGCGCCTTAACAAACTGCCATGCATCGACTTAAATGTTCACGCGCTTTGTAACGCCGCGCCCGAATAACAGTGAAGCTGCATTTAAATGTTACCATGAAATTACATAACATATTGGTAGATGGAAATCCAGAAGATTCAAATTACTTACTGGAATTTTTCCGTGTCGCGTCGCTGTTTATTTCCGCTGATGTCAAAATGAATATTATATTAGACTGTTAATTTATTTTCCAATTATAATATTATAAACTATTTTTGTTAGTTATACTTTTAATAAATTAGAATATCCGTATTGATTACATAGAAAAAGCTTCAAATTCCAAAAAAATATATTGAATGAATGTGTACCTATCTCGTATGTAATGTGCGTCAAAATAACAGGATGTGGTAGGCAGACACAACATCTTTTATTGTTATAATAAATTACAACTAAGTTATTAATGACCGCTACGTCCAAATTAATAAATAGTTTGAGAAATTTCCACACGTGGCCATCTAATCAACAACTACCTACTCGTAGGCAGAGCTTGCACCATAACGTACTATACAGCCGAATAAGCTACGTAATATATCCCTCTATGAATACTTACAAGTAATTTTTTGTTTTTAGATCCAAACACAAAAAAATATTTAAACTCGCCATAAAAATATTTATACCAAGCGGAAATCGAACTTATGATCCCCGCCTCTTCAGCCCAGTTCGCTGACTACCGCACCAACGCAACGGGTCAATCAAAATGACAAAAATTTGAAGTAATATAACCTTTACTACTATAAATAGTATTCCGTAATTCAATAGCATTCGATACGTAGAACATGAAATACGATGACATCTTCCTTATGACGTAACGACATCATACCGATGTACGTATTGCGTAACAGCTTGTGCAACACGCCAGTTAACACCGGAACAATATTGTTGAAACTTTAGCTGATCCCTGTTCCTTATTCCTTTATTAAAATTAATGAATGTTCGAATTTCAAATGTTTGTTGCTTAACTGTGTGTAAACGGTTCTTAAGTAGTGATATGGCATGGGTAAGAAGGTACAAGTGGAAATCATTGATATTATTATTAAACGTAACTTACTGGAATTTATCCACCTCACGTCGCTGTTTATTGCCGCTTCTAAATGTTTTGTGTTGTTATGTATGAGATTTTTGTGTTTTGATTTAATAATGAATATTATATTAGACCGTTAATTTATTTTCCAATTACGAGTATAATATTATAAACTATTTTTGTTATTTATACCTCTAATAAATTAGATGGTCCATTATACGTATTGATTATCTCCATAGAAAAACTTCAAATACAGGAAGGTAGAAGTGGAATTCATTAATATTATTATTAAATCGTCACGTCTCATATGGAGTAAGTTGAATGCATAGTGTGAAATATCCGTAAAATGTCCGTGTCGCAGCGGACTATGAATACGTCCCCCGACCCCGTACCGGGATAGGGGGTGTCGTAAGAGGCGACTGCGCCCGGCGTCCGCGGATCGCGGTGTGGCGCGGTCTGCGTAAGCACAGCTACATGTCTTGGTTGCCTATATGCAGCAAGTCAGGACAGTCGCTACTAATTATACTAAATAATAGTACGGGGACAAATGGGCCTTTTGACGCGGGAGCTCTCGATCGGCAGATCCGCTTGCATGCACGTGACAAGCAATGTTGGCAAATTTCTTCTAGCATAATCGTGTTTCAGAGGGCACATTGCCCAGTCTGTCTTGATTCTTATGTTGGACACCTACCATTAAATATCGTAGGCTCTACGGGCTATTTTTAAAACATTGTTGTTGTCGGTCGTGCTGATAGCAAGTGGCATCGGTAGGTCCCGGGTTTAAATTCCGGGTCGGGCACTATTGGACTTTTCTAATTTAGATTTTATAACATATTTTACGAAAAACAAAACCATTATTGTATTAATCATTATATCATTATAACAGTATATTATTATTAATATTATTAAATCAGGTAATAGCGCACGCTGAACTCATAAGTCTCCAAAACAGTCCTACAACGAAAGTTGCCGCTCGTGAGGTCTGTAAGGACAGATATACTCAACACTCTGTGCTCTGCCTGCTAGCGTGACATACAATTAATTATTATGTATACATATATTAGACCGTGTTGTGAAAGGCCTCACGGCGGACGTACGACGCGTCAACGCGTAAACATCGTTGTCGAGAATGTGACATAATGTACGGTAACCTTCGGTAAGAGGTTCGGCCGCCTTACGCAACACTCCACACCGGGTCAATTAAGACCGGAACTAAATTGTTACGATCGTATCTGACCTCTGGATTTCCTGTTTTATTTTGTTATACATAACAAAAATGCAAATTGAATAACAATCGTGACATAAATACGTTTGAGTGAGTCTGTATATTTAAATTGTTATTTGCTTATTGTTGTTTTGTGATGTAACTTTAAGTATGAATATGCAAATGTAAAAAATAATTTTATTAGCAAGTGGCAGTTGACGACTCTATAACATCGCATAAAATTGTAGAGGTTAAGAGGGCCACTTAATAATTGAGGTGTCGGGGATTCGATTATGGGTTAGCAAAGGCTAAATCGTGTTCTCGTGCGTCCGGCTATGATTGTTATTATTATTATAGAGTATAGGCTCTGTCACTTTATAATCCATTATGTATAAAATCTTACCTGAAAAGTTTAAAATATGACATGAATTATTTTTTAGATAAAGCAATGGTTATAAAATCATTTACATACACAAAAACATTAAAACATAAGGGAAACAGAAAGTGCACAAAAGTTTAAAATAAACGATCGTAGTAATTTGAAAATTTACTGTTTACTGAAAATGTACTGTTTACATGTTTAATGTTTATGTCATTCGGAATTACAGGATCAAATACAGATATACGAGTATGTATAGGATGAATGACTATTACACATTGTATTTTCCTAAATTGCAGCAAGCGAATGATTTCATATTATTAAGAGGAAAAAAATGCTAAAAGAAAAAAAAAGGACAAAACTATAGTATTGTATTGTAAGCAATAATAAAAAAACTTCGAATTAATGAAACTACATGCTTTTATACATTAAGTTATCAATAGGCATATAGGTATATTCCCAGCGATAAAAGGTTTTTATATTTAACATAATAATGAGAAATATAATAAGGCATAAAAGGTAATCAGTCTCTGACGCGTCATTAAGGGCAATGCGCTACCTCATTCACGGCTACGAGATCACTGCCCGCGGTAGTGACATTCCAGTAGTGTGCGGACGTCAGCAACCTGCGCGCCGTACTGTCGTGTCACCGTTTATTTCTAATACTTAATACCTATATAATTTATACATTATATCGTCTGAAATAGACGCCTGCGCCGATATGACTTCAGTATAATGGTTAAAGTCTGAAACTGAGAGAACTGTTTAAAAATATTTCGATAGTAAATATTTCGGTTTTAAATATTCCTAGCATTCATATACATAAATTTTTTAATATTATGTAATTGTGTTTTGTAGGTAACACGTTTTAATACTGTTTTACAGCGATTAAGAATTAAATACATGAGTTGAACTATACAGAAATTTGAATCATAGATTTTATCTTCTTTTATGGTGCTTTAAGGGCATCGCCCGGCCTCCGCCTTCTCACGACAAGATCATGGCAACTGGCAGTGACATTCTAGTGCAGCGCAATGTTGCAGTCAAAGGCTTCGGAAATACGACCACTATTGATACCACTAACGATTTATATGTATATTGTACCCTTTGAATACATGGATAGACACAAATTAATTTGGACTTAAAATTTTGATTTAGAATTCAGAAGTGATTTCCGTTGGATAGGCTACTTTGGAAAAATGTAGTTATTTATGCGTATACGAATCAATTCATGTTCATAAATGTACAATTTGATTTTTGAAATTCAATTTTTAGTTTAATTCAGTTCGTTTAGTTTATTTAGTTATAATCCCTTAATCCGCACCTATATTAAGGGCTTAAAACTTTAATTAATAACTTACTTTACTTAATAAATTACCCATTTTTTTATAAGTTAAATAACAGAAATAAAAGGCTATATATTTCATATAGGAATATTCAAGTAATAATCTTGCTGGATTTAGATGTAACATTCCTTTTATTTTCTGTAAATTTTTCTATTGTTGGAAACGGATCTCTTCTTAGAATGGATGAAATTCTGGTAATAATCTACCAGTTAAGGCTGCAGACTTCACATGTCCAGGAAAACATCGTGGACAATTGTAAAATGTGAATAATTTCCTTCACCGTTGTAAAATATGATATATATTTTTAAAATGTATCTATCTTCGTAAAGCTAAAAGGTTTTGCCCGGGATTTATATACCGCACTTTCTAAACTAGTGACAGAGATGTGAACGATTAGACCATCACAGCTAATTAATACCATATGATCTGCTCAAGATTAAAATCAGAAAGGACGTAGAAACGAGATGCATTTTCATCCCTGTAAACGTTTCAAGTCAACGTTACCATGTTCGGGTTTCGGTACACGTTACTGTAGTGGAACGGTTTGTTTATTATAAAAATTATTCTGCGTAATGCCTTAATATTAATCGTCTTCCAGTCTCGAATACTTTCGTGGGCGCACAATGGCGCATTCCCATGTTATATCAGCTTTTTGTTACATGCATCAGTGAAACTTATCTTTCTCCGCTCTTCCCACGATCACGGGCGGTAGAAAATATAGCATGTTGTTGTAATTTCTATATATACGAGTATTCAGTTTCTTGAGCCAAGGTCTGTAGGCATGTAGGCATTATGTTTGTTTTCGTTTGCGGTACTAATTACTCTTGTGCTTATTGTTTAGTGATCCTCAAAAATTTTCGTCCCGTGACTGTCACGTGACATTGCTTAGTTAACTTGTTAACTTAGTTACAGTAGTTCTTATCTAATGCGGCGCTACCAGTTTGATTTTTTCTCATTCATAATCAGGAACATAATCAATTTAAATATTTGATCTGTGACAATTTCGTTAACTAATATCACAGAATGTTCTAAAATAAATTCAAACTGTACGAGTAGAACCAACACCAATGGTTACAAATTAAAGTGTTCCAAAATTGTTTCCAAAAGAATGATGGAAATAATATGTATCTATAGCATGTAATTTAGTTGTATAAATTTTCAATATATATAATTATACATATGCAATACATATGTATATTTTAGCATTTTAAGTGCTTGTTATTAGCGTACGACAAACTAATTTACGTCAACTTGTTTGCTTGTTACATCGGAGGCTTAAATATAAATGAAGTTCTATTATAGGTCGATAGCAATTTCTTTGAGATATTTTCGTAGGTATATGTATATTTGTAACAGCTTAATGGCCTGGCCACCAGTGGGCAGTAGCGTAGGGGGTGTGAGAAGTCGTGCTCCGCGATCTCCGACCCGCGTGCCCAGCGTCGGGATTATGGGCATAATCATTTAGAGGAGGCCCGTTAATAGTGATGATACATATTTGTCTCTGTTGTTGTTGCGTGTTGGTGAGATATATGTGTTCTTAACCTTATTATACTTCAGCGAACGTCCGGCTGGACGCCGTTATGGACATCAGTGTCGATGCCAATACGAGGTATCATACGGCAATATATGAGAAAGGACGCATTATATGGGCTAATAACGCTTTGTACTTCCTAGAAGCATTATATAATTCTTGTATAGAGTACGATTCTAGAAGTGTACAATCTTACATTAATGCAGTCAACGTTTCCAGTTTACACTACAAACTGGCGCTGACTGCTCACTTGAAACACATCAACCGCTTACAATTCAGCTAAGCACTGGTTTCGCGATCTATCTTTGTGGTCACTATTTGCGTTATAATGTCTTGCTACACCGATATATGTCTTGCTACAACGAGATATATCTTATTACATCGAAATATGTCTTACTACACCGAGATATGTTTTGCTACAACGAGGCATGTCTCGCTGAATTGAAATATGTCTTACTACACCGAGATATGTCTTGCTATACCGAGATACGTCTTTCTACACTGAGATATGTCTTGCTATGTTTGTTCATATATTTTGACTAGTTAATAAAGAGATATATATTATAGCTACGTGTGTGGTCCTTCTAGGTTTAGTATAGTAAATATATTGCCTACCTATTAAGGGATTACAGGCGCGATGTTACGTTTACGTTTAACGTTTTTTTAATGTATTGTAATATATCACCATATACGTTGGTATAGTACATATTAGTCTGTTACGAATTTAACGGTTGAATAAAAGGAGCTATACGTTTTTGTTTAATTATCAACGCAATAAATTGAATCCATCGGCTTTTATAGCGTACACTGAGCCTAATCGATTATTTGCAGTTCTGGTACGCAACATGTTTTTTTAGTAACCTCTTTTTAAACTTTTTGTAACCTCTCCAGTAAATAATTCTTTTGATTTTCAATGTTATGTTAGATTTAACTATTTGACACATCAACACATACTTTTTAATTCTTACCAATATTTATTTGCTTTGAAGAAAGCTTTCAAAGCTACGTTTGAAGATCTTTAAGTCATAGCGAGCCTCAAACACCTTTTATATACATACATATATGTGTCTGCGTGTGCATACATTACAGAGAATGATTTATTTTTCAAGAAATATTAATTATGTAATGTAATGGTAAGAACGATTGGATTCCGAATATGATTTTAACAATTACTAAAACATCTTGTGACAAATTGCTATTAAGCTAACAACTATTTTCTGCTGCAGATATCTTTAAAACATATTTAATTACATTAACCCGGAATCGAACCGAGGCCAGCCGACGGCAACGTCTGGACGACTGAACAATTTGAGAAGGAGGCTAGTTGCGTCATCGGATTACATCAACGGCGCCATTTTGACAAGGAAAGCATCTCTGCGCGTTGCGCAAGCGCACGAAAGCGGGCCTAGAAAGTGAGTTAGCGGCGGCAATATTTTGGCGCGACATATTGTTTAGCCTATATCGACGTTCCACTTATACGTATATGCAATACACTTATTATCCATAAGTTATAATTTGAGTACCTAAATAAACAATGTTCACAATATAAACATTATTATTAATTTAAATTATTTGCTATTAAATATTCGCAATTTAGTGCCGTCTGCCTACCCGATAAGAAATCTGCGGATAAGATAAAAATATGGATATTTGACAATTAAAATCGAAATTTTTGTACTTTGTCAAAAAAAATATCTCACTTCATCAGCTGCGAATTGTTAAAAAAAATATTATTTCATTTATTAAACGTATTTGTAAGTACCGTAATATATATAATTATTTTTAAACATGTTAAATTCGTCATAAAAATGAATCCATAGAAATGGAAATAGCGTAGCGGTTACTCGGTCATTTCGCTTCAGATGGATATAAGCTGCGTAAAATAACGGCTAGTGGACGAGTTGCCACACTTAAGGATTGCTAACTATATGTACGAGTATGTCAAAAACTTTAGTACTACTATAATGCCATAAAATAGACATCAATCTTGTCTTGACGTGGTAATATAATAAACATTTCAATTTATAACATTCATTTAGCAACGTATAATTAGTTTCTTGCTAAACTCGACGCGGAAAAGCCACACTTTTACCAGGAATCGTTACACTTACTGTTCACTCGTAAAATTGCAAAAGTCAACTTGAAAACAGGGAAAGAATTCAACGCGGCAAATTCGACGGATGTCGTAAGCGAATCTTTACTATATGTCTTTGTGATAGACGTCAGAATTGGTCGTAACTTTAATATGTGAGTGTCGCGTGCCAACGTATAGCGTGTGCGTATTCAAATGAAGGGTATTTAGTATTTGATTTTGTTGAAAGAATTCTTCGCGTTCGATATTTAAATTGTTGATATTATTATTTTGGTTTAATTTTTTAAATTTTTTGTATTAATTTCCACAATTTGAGATTTAGTTTAGGTAGGATTCAAGTGCATTTTTTTAATTTCACCAATGATGTTGTCATTGTTGTATACAATATACATAATTTAGTGTCACAATAAAGGTATATTTGTTACGCGAAGTAAGAAGGTTAGATATTAATAAGTTTCAGATGTTCACAGCAAAATACAACAGCCTGTTTTCCTTCTTTGTTACACTTACATCCTAATATCTGACAGTTAAAACATATTTCAGTTCGAAATTCAAATCTTATATGAATTCAATACGGCCAACCCAGGCAATATATGGAAAAAAGTGTATTTATTTTAATAAATAGCATAGAACTCTAGCTAAACTCTGCTCTCAGTTTGTATAAATAATATTTGTTGAATGCTTCTTAAGTGGTATAGTTATTAATGACTGCATCTTTCGTCGTATTGGCTACAAGCGCGAACGCCGATCGAGAAGTCCTCGGTTCAAAACCTTGGTCAAGTACTATTGGTTTTTCTAACTTAGGTTTTCTAGTAATTGCTGTGTTAGGATATTTGCCCGGTGTATGGCAATGAACTCATCACCTACGTCATAGTGGGACGTAAACGTAACTGATGAGACGCGGGAGCCGTACTACTCTCCTCTGTCTACCTCTTTGGGGATTACAGGCGTGATGTTACGTAATAATCATTGAAATTTGCACATTGAATTTGGAAAAGGGACTGGACATATTAAAATTGTCACAAGATATTACAACTATATATATGTATGTATTAGTGAAGTGACACGTTGCTAAATGTTTATTATTATTTAAATATTAAAAAAATTAAATATGAAAAAAAAATCTATTTAAATATGTATATACTTATATGTATATATGTAGTTTATCAGCGGTCTGGTCACCATACCACAAGCTCTCTTGACGCATACTTTGAGATCAGATGGCCGTGTGTGCGTGGAGATGGCCCGAGATATTATTATTAGACATTATTACGTATATTATTAGTTAGTAAATTTAAATTGAGTTATTTAAGCTTTAAGAAACGACATTTATTTTATGTTAATTCAAGCCTCTATATAATAAATCTACAAAATACCAATGACCTTTTAAATTTTATCATTTATTGTTGTTTACAAAAGGCGGTCTTAATGCCAAATGTCATTGTTTACCAATCAACTTTCTACTAGTCATATGTATATCTGATTAATACGAACATACACTGGCCGGCGCACCCTGGACGTTGCCACCAATCCTTTCACCACGATGACTGATCACTCACGATCAGCTGTCGACTCGACGAAGAAGACGAGTCATATTTGTGGATGGATTTAATTTTCTGTT
>DWDW01001079.1:0-12449 GCA_018245635.1 Mimoniades versicolor eupheme
ATAGACCTAAAAAATGACGCGCTAATAAAATAGGACAAACTAAATTGCTAAACAAAATTTCATCTAAATCGGTTCTGTGGTTTAGGAAAGAAGAAAAGACCGACTAACAGACTGACAGACTGATAGACTGACAGACTGACAGACTGACAGACTGACAGACTGACAGACTGACAGACTGATAGACTGACAGACTGACAGACTGACAGACTGACAGACTGACAGACTGACATACTGACATACTGACATACTGACAGACTGACAGACTGACAGACTGACAGACTGACGGACTGACAGACTGACAGACTGACAGACTGACTTACTGACAGACTGACAGACTGAGTTACTTTCGCATTAAGAATATTAGTAAGGATACTAGAAGTTTTTATGACCTTAGACTTTAACAACGATATCTAATAATTATTATATCGTGACACATAACCGGAGACGTAGTCGGTTTTTACATAGTTTTGATCATAATATTATTTTATCTAAAAGTTCAGTTAAATTGATTCCACTTAATTGCACCAAGAGTTACTGATCATCATATATCGATGATTGTAATTTGTACTAACAGCAGCTCTGGAAGTTTTTTAAACTACACGTGTATCATCGAGAAATTGACAGACACACAGACCGACATACAGAGAGGTACGTAGATTTAGACAGATACACAGAGAGACACAAACTAAACAAAGTAGAATTGGGTCAGAAAGTTATAAAAAGAAAATTAATTATACTTTATAACGTTCAAAAAGTTATTTATACGGATATAATTTATATATATTTACTAGAGTATTACACAAAGTACAGTGAAGAAGTCATATTGAGATACATGTGGAAGCTTAGCATAAACAGTGGAAACAGATGGTCCCGTGAGCCATTTGATATACGTCGAACCATGGCTTTCTACCCTGCGGCTGTAGCCATCGCCACATTCCGCGACCGGCATTTGCTACCGTTCGTCGTGATTGTCGATCCTCATTACTGTACGTCAGCTTAAATCTAATTTAGAAAATATTAAGCAATTTATTATGGCCTACGCGGTGCATATGGAACCATGCCTGCCATAGACATTTTATATAGTTTTATTTTTGTTTTTTCTTTTAATTATCGTAATGTTAATAACTGCATTAGCCTGTAAATAACGTAAGTAAATACCACTGATTATTGTGGAACACACAAGTATAAAATTATGGTTAAATAACCTTGTTCTTATGTATATCATACAGTAGGTATTTTTGACGAATTTTTCATGATATATTATAGTTTTCACTAGAATAGCTTTGTATTTATGTACACATAAGATTACGTCTTATAGCTCTTGTTTATGCAGGTATATCACACAGTAATATATCAATCAATTCAAATCTTGTTAATTACAAATTATTATAACGAAATGCATATACAATTTTACTGTGCAATCTAATAAGGTCATCTTTATTAATAAAAAAAGTTAGGTTGAAAATGGACTTTGCTACTGAAAATTCTTAAATTCATATAGGCGTAATAGAGTTGTTGAAAATCAATTCCCTCTTTAATTTTATAAATCAGGAAGTTTTAAATAACATTAAATAATTGCAATAGAAAGTAATTAAATAAAGCATCATTTTAGCCGTGAGTAACTTGTGGAGTCCCTGTATTCCCTTCCCCGTTCGAGTTAAGTGTGTCATCGACTCCATGCCGCGACGTTATTATTTGGTTTCGTTATCTCTTATTGACACATTTAAAGGACTTATCGGTCGACTCAACTTTTGAAATGCAGTTGTATAGTTGAGTTTTATTTTATTTCATTATTGAAAATTATACGTTTACAAATTTACGTCATCATACATCAAATTCATACGTTTACAAAGCGATCCCCTGTTTGTACCGTTTCTGTGAGCTACGAAGTTACTGCTAGTTTACTCCATAGAGTATTTTACACGCTAATTTGCTTAATGAACATCAATCGTGTCGTGTTTATGGTAATGCGGTATTTTACTTTTCTTGAACAAAACGCACCGTTACGGCGAGCCGCCGACTGGACGCAGTGCGGCAGTGTGCGGGCGGCGTGCGGTACGGCGTGCGGGACGGCGTGCGGGACTGCGTGCGGGACTACGTGCGGGACGGCGTGCGGGACGAAGTGCCGGCCGACAGGGCACCTGCGCGCGCTATGAAAGTGATCGCTTAGTAGACTACGCCATCAACAGAAATGCCAACTTGTCGCGACGGGGCACGCTGAACTGTTTATCACGACTACACATGTCTAATACTTACATACAAACTGAATTGAGTTTCTGTCGAGGTTAGTTATTAAGGTAAATTTAAGGTAAAAATGGTTACGAAAAGTAAAATTAAGTACATTAATAATCCGTAAAAAATTTAATCGATATCCTATTTATCCTTTGTTTGTACAATTAATAACGTAACATCAATTTTTTTTATTAAATATTAAAATTGTCTTACAGGAAAATGTTAGGTACAAGAAAAGCCAGCGACTACTATAGACAAAATAGCTATTTCACATAATGTCACGAATGTTAGAGAACGACATTATTATGCGATTAAATACTTACGTGACTGCGACACACGCTCGGACCGCGTTGTCACCATTTCGGCATATTTCGCCTAATTTCAAAAGCCCACACAAATTAGCTAAACATAAATATACATTAGCTTCAAGAAAATGTCTTGGCACAGTTATCAAACATAAAGATATTTTTGGTATAATACGTTAAGATAACATTAATCAAAATATTATACAGAATGAATTACTTACTTGTTTCATATGTTTACTACCATCGTATTAAAGTTAAGGCGGATTGTGTTCTTTAAACATTTTATACAAGGAGAAAGATTTGCACGGAAGTAATCTGTGGTAGTTTCGTTAGCGGAGTTAGTCGAATTTCTTTCACATGAGGCATTGAGTAGGTTAACTGTCGTGCTTAATAACTGATCGAAATTCTAATCGTCTTTCGAAACTTCACTTTTGCGTAATGTACAATTTAGATGTAATTCTAATTGTTTGAATAGTACGACAAATATATTAAGTGAACGTTTAAACCCTAATAGGTGCGCATAAAAACGTTATAAAATCATACATTACTCTCTTTTTACCCGTGGCATTATACTCTATGCATGAATAGCATCAATATACTACATCTGTTACAAATGTCCACAAAATAGATTTCCTTATGACTAAATAGTACTAATTAATATAACCTGTACAGTATTCCTTTACAGTACATTTCTACAGCTTTAGTGCTACAGACCAATAACTCAATGCGGGCGATATGGACAACGTTAAGTACTTTTACTGAAAGCATCCAAACTCGTTGTGCAATTGTTAAACACTCGCTAAGTGTGGGCGTCGCTCAAGTGATAGCGCCAAATGTATATTGATGTTGTTTAACTTCGTACCCACCATCCGTACAACTTATACTCAGTTTTTGTTTTCTCTATTAAGTATCGTTGACACCGCACACATTCACGAGTATATAGAAAATATTATCGGAAGTAAGTAACAATGTCTTAAATTACGTACAAAGTGTGTAATGTATGATTAAAAACAAATTAATCTGTTCCTATTTAGTTAATTTACTGACTAATTAACGTCAAACTGTGTAATACATAGGTGGTGCGCCCATCGCCATAGGACGGGCAGAAATTCAGTTTCCACCCACTACAAGTAATAGCTACTAGAAAATCCAAGTTAGAAAACTCCAATAGTTCCCGATTCAAAACACAGGACCTCTCGATCGACAGGCGCGCCTGCGACCACTCGGCCTACGAGGCAGTCAGTTGAGTGTTGTCAAAAAGCTAGTATTCATATGAATACACTGTTAATATACACTACATATTCATATTAACATTGTTATTCTCGACGCCGTGTTATAATAAAGTAACCTTTGGTTACGATGGGGAGGTGATGCCGCTCGACAATGAGCAATACGACGCGAGGAGGAGGCCATACCGGAGAATAAGAGTACACGGAGAGTCGGTGGAACGGCGCGGCGCGTGCTCCGCAAATGAAACTGAAATGTTAAGCAAGGTTTCACAATATTGAGATAAAGTGACAAGCAAGTGGTATGGGCCGCGAGTGCTCTAAGGGCAGCGGCTCACGGCACGATTAACTGCCGAGTTTCGTGTGGTATATTATTATGTTATTGGAATTAAATTACACCATCTTTACGGGGTTTGTAGTGAGCTCGAACTATTATCACCAATGAATTAACTGCATTTAGCTTATATTATCCAACTGTTATATTAACTTTAATAGACTTTTGTCATTAAACAGCATCCATCATATAATTTAGCAGAGTTACTCGACCGTATTAAACTTTCTCAGATTATCTTAAGCCCTATGGCCTACATACTCGTATACATACATAATTATATTCGTCGAAATTTTAGTACATTTCTTCATCTTTAGTACATATTGAGATACCATTGAAACATAGCTCTTATTACCATTAATTCATAGTAGGAAAAAATTCAATCACCTAGGTACTTTGAAAACTAACTAGATAATTGTTAATTGTGTTAGTGTGTTATTTGACACATTAGCTGGAAATGTCTCTGATTGGAATAAAAGTGCACTGAACATTAATATTACATATTTATACTTATGAAGGTTTTATTATTAATATTTTATACTAATGAAGGTGTGAATTTTCAATTCCTTCCCACATCACGAATGGTAATAATTATAATAACGCTGTGAAGTTTAACTTACGAACTATATCATTCATTAAGTTCATTTACAACACATATCATTCATTTACAACGTGCGCCTTTCCAAAGTTGTGTGTGTAATTGCCCTAAGTAAGCGGCAGGGAGGCGGTTCGTACTGTCGTGACAATGGTTGGAATTCACGGAGACGTCGACAGCGAGCTGCGTGCGCTCCACCGCAGGGCTACCATACCCGCTTCTGATGCTCACGACATTAGCTTCCACATTTCAGTACAGTCACTATACGAAGCAGCCACCTTTTTTCCTTATACCATCTTGCCAGGGCCCTTAGATTAGTAGGCGAGGATACTTACCATCTTATTATAACTTACCAGTCGTGCTTCTTAATATTTACCATTATCTTCATACACGCGAACCGATATCAGAGACCTCTAAGATTTTTGTATGATTTTGATAAGTAGGTACAAACATCAAAGGCCACGACAAAAGAGATAAAAAACCAAGCAAATTTTTCAGTACTCTTTTATAAAATTATATGTTTGTTTGTATAAAATATACCTTTTGTTCCTTATTAAGAAGAAAAAAGAGGTATTCATAGAGCTTTTCATATAAATTTCCGTTCAATACTTCGTTTTGGCGAATTCCAAATTATTGAAACGCGTGATATGAAATGAACCTAAAATATCCTGAAGCTCGATATTTATTAAGTGAAATGAGTGTGTTATAAACGCGTGTATCGTCTCGACCGATGCCGGGGCTCTGACAGCCCTATGGTAGGCAGTCTTGACGCCCGGCGGGTCAAACATTCTAATGTATGACGCAATGCGACTGACTGGATTTGCACTCGTCTTACTGACACTATTCTTCAAATTAATCGCTGTTCACAATGTTTAAGCTTTTCTAATTGTGCAACAAGTAAATAACGCTCAGCATTCAATGTTTACAAATCAATATTTCAATATACCTACATATATTTAAACCACTTTTAGACAATATTAATATACATAATATATTTTGTAAATGATGCTCAAATTGTGTAGGTATTTGCTCTTTATTAGTACATCGATATCATAGTAAATGTACTAGATATCTGTCAAATCACTAATGCGAGAAGAGATTACCAGCCGGCAACGGAAACTTGAAAGTATAATTACAAAATGTAACATTAACGTCCATCGACGGATGGGTACGATAGCATCCCGCTCGTCTGGTACCAAAGAGCCGTCGAGTACGTTACGCGGCGAGGCGGACGGGCCGAGTATCACGTGTTGTTGCGACATCGCGCCGTGAGCAGACAGCTTGGCGCGCCACTTTTTTAAAATAAAACCTATATATTTCTTTTACTTTATAAAAGTTGGATGGCAGTGTGGGCGGCTGTTCAAGCGGAAATTGTTGACTTTCTTTTTTATGGCCTCCGAGAATGTAATAAATTTGATGAGCATACTTGTCACACATCTTTAAAAAGTAAAATTGTGACGATACGCACACTGGATGTAAATTTCACCTGAGACCGCGGAATAAACTTTAGGATGTTTATAAATAATATAATAGTTTCAGTGACCATTACCTTCATTTGACCAAAATGTAGGTCTATGAGGCCTATGTAAATATGAAGGTTTTAAAGATAATATATTTTATGCCCTAATAAAACGTACGCATATTGTTTGGTCTTTATAAAAAAAACTCGTAAAATGTCTAAAAGAATAATTATGCATAGTAAAATAATGGTATAATATATTACCATACAAATGCTTATAAGGATATTTTTGGTTGTGACTCATATATGATTCTTTACGAACTACGCAATATCCAATACAAGTTTAGCGTAATGGCCATCGGCAATAATAATAATTATGTGTACACAGTGAGTCACGATCACAGAATTACAATAACAATATATTCCTAGACACAATAAAAATGCGACATCGTATTGAAGGAGCACATTCTTATTCTAACTAATAATTGTGTCCGATAATTTGGTTCAATGGCTATAATAAACATTCCATTAATATAAGCTTCAGTAGTAATATAGTACAATTCTTGGAATTTATTCACATAACAACTATAAAGAATATCGTTGTTCTATAAATTCGCACACGTTTCTCTTGTTGCAGTTTTTCTGTCTTGATATGATACCGGCTTGAAGGTGATACTGTCGATACATGTACTCTTTGGTCATGGCTTGCGCAGAGAACATTGCCCTGCTTCGTTGAAGTATACCACTTTTAGGACCCCAAGTTGAATCCAGCTTTACCATTTGTTTGAATCTTTTTCGACAAACGGCCACCAACAATCTTCCAAGGCATACAATCACAAAAAGGCCACATATTAAAATTAATGTGTAAATACCTATTATATCGACCACAGCGGCATTCATTGTGGGATATGTGTCAAAATAATGAAGTACTTCATTACAAATCGCATACCCTAGAAACCCGGGCGCTAGAGTCCACGCTATTTTCATATAAAAAGAAGGTTGGATTCCAAGCATAAAATGAACGTCCTCAGAAAATTTGTGTATACCGTAACACACTATGAAAATAATACATTCGATTGTAGCAAAAAGTGATGACACTAAGGATATATAGCGTTTAAAAGATTGAACAAATAATGTTCCATTAATGTTTTGTAACGGAATTGTGATCAAGAACACAATTACAACGCCGACAAATGTAATTAGACCTGGATAAAAGGCAACTTTTTCGTTCCTTGTCGCTATTAGCTCTAAAAGGTTGTGAAATATTAATACATTTGTACAAAATCCAGCAACGCCGTAGCAGCTATAGACAAGAACGAGCCAATAAAAACTGTGCTCATACTGATATAACAATCTTGGTAGTTTTTCAAACACCAGCGACATCTGAAGGGACATTACAGTTCCTGTGGAAACACCGTACTGGTATGCATAAGGACACGTCATCATAGATATAGTGCATATAACAAGGACGCTAAAAATAGCGGCGATTACCACAATAATAACACTGTTAGAAAAGCAGTTCGTTCGGAAAGAGTTGCAGGCAGCGAAATTAAATGTGACACCTGATCCTATGCCTAAGTTGTACACTACCTGTTGAATAATATAAGATAATCGGAATTTCTTGGAAAAAACAGAGAAATCCAAATCCAAGGCTTCCTCAAATTTCACGACAAGTCCCTTTTGAAGCATTGATCCCATCATAATAGGTACGAAAACTAATATAGGATACATTGGCAACCAGCTCACGAACCATTTTAGAGAATGTTTTCTTTTAAAGCAACTCAAATATAGCAATATGCACACCAGTCCCGATCCGAGGCATGTTCGCCAAGCTATGTAAAAGTCTTTATCAACTTGTAGTACATGAATTTTCCAATATTGATGTTCCGGAAACGTAGTGTAAACATGAGCACAATAATTGGCCACATGGCGCTGTTTCAGACAATCTTCGTTGACCGTGTAATTATGAATGAGGATGTTACAATCTTGTGTACTCCACGGACCGCATACATAATAGGGGATAGGATTTTCGAAGCTTATTATGAAGTGATTTACAAGAAATGATACTAATATGTGATTGTGAACTAATATAAGAACTTGCCACAGTATAACCAGGTAGCTTGTATGTGATAGAAACTGTCGGATTTTCCATACCTCCAAACAATCTCGTCCAGTAAATTGGCCAATTATCAATTCCATGTATATGAGAGGTATTCCAAGCAATATGTAAACCACGAATATAGCTACCATACACCCGAGTGTGCCATGAGTAAAGGCGAAGATAGGAATAGAGATTAAGTTACACATTCCCACTGCCTGACATATTAGAAACATTAATTGCAATCGCCTCGAATCGTAAATCATGTTTAATATTGGCTTCCTATTTTATTCATTACTTGACATGAATACATATCATAACCACCTAGAGTTAGAGCGGGTGATAAATGGATTTAGTTAAATGTTACTTTTTGGAAACAATTCAATTTCCTGTTGTATAAGAACTGATATTTTTTCCAATCATTTTTATTGATCGATATTTGTGGTACTTTAATATATAGGTATAACCCTCTACTGTGATGTCCGCCCCAGATTCCATATTTGAATCAGATTCCATCCATCCACTCCACCTAGATTCCATATATGATTTCCAATTGAATGCCATACGAAATATTAATTCACACGTCTTTTCTAATTCTAGTTGTTCGCGTTTTTGTCTCCTACCTTTTGAACGGCACCGACGGCGATTCCTACTGTTGCACAAGGAAATTGTAATTAAGAATCAAAAATGGAAAAATGTTTTCGACAGATTCGCGAATACACAAAACACCATGACAGAACACTCGATGCTCTCTGTGTAACGCAACTAGCATGATGATATACATATGTAATAAAAATATATAAGCAATAAACCATATTAATCAGTATACCTACTATAAGTGAACCGAAAGTAGAATTTTACCTGGGGAAAGTATTTTTCTAGAGGAGAACACAGCGAGAGGTGAATAAAGCACGCGTATAACTAAGATAATACCTTCAGGTGTCTGGTAGATAATGAAATTGCAATTGATAAATGGAGCGCAGTTTCACTCGGTACATTCTGATACAACACTGGACCTGTTCTACTGATAATAATTTCACAAAGCTTTCTTGTTCAACGTTCGTCAACTATGCATCATATATCTGTACGACGGTATACGCACAGCGTCGAGATACATTCACCTCATATGCTCCTGAAGTGTATGAGTTTTCTTTCACACTATTTTCTTTCTTAATTATTGTATGGTGAATATTGCTTTGTATATTTCTCAGTCTTGAACGTTTCTCTGCTTTTTTTTGTATATGATAGTATAAAAATGTACATAATAAGGAAGGTGTAACACAACGTATGACAATGATAGGTATGGACTTTTATTGCAGTTCATTTTATTTTAGAAAAGTAGGTACGTACATGTGCCGTCATTCTGGTTTGTAATAAACTAAATAATATTAAAAAAGCAATACGTTTCTTATAGTAATATGTCTTATTATTTTATAAATTATATGTAATATGCAAGGTCCAAGCGTATTATATTATATTATATTATATTATTTCCAAAAAAAATCGAGAGATAATATTTGAGTGGCCGAATTATAATTAATATATAAGTCCAAAGTACGATTTTATGTTTTCAAAGCAGTATTATAGACATATGTAAAGTATAGATACCGATTGAGAAAATAGATCGGGAATTAGTTAAATATAGATCAAATGAGACCATCACGAATATAAATACCATTACACGACAAATAATTATTCGTATTCAGCTACTAGAATATATTTATAATACTCAATTCTATGTAATAACTTTTAACATCTCGCCTGCATTTCCCCGAAGGGATAGGCAAAAGAGTGCAGAACACCCGCACGTGTCCCGTGTCGCTTTGTGCATCCCGTGCAGTAGATAAGTGTATTGCTGTACATCGCGCAAGAATAATTGTTAATAACGTTACAAACAAAGAATATGCGCCGAAGATACAATATTGCGAAACCCAAAGGAAATGCAGAACACAGATAGGCGCTAAAATGGCGGTCCGCGCGCTATCGGTTAAAAATATGCATCTTTTATTTACTCAAGCGTGTTTATCTGTTACTATTATCTAATCAATGTTTCTGCACCGTACCTAGAGATAATGTCAAAAAATAAACTATTTTGCGAACCCCACCTTAGTTTGCTGACCCATATTCAACTTACTTTAATTATTTTTCAACGAACTCGCACGCCTATCGTTCGGAATTCGTCGAGCTGAGGCAATTGGGTAACTGTAAATTATATTTCTAATGTCATTTTTCACACTCAGCGATAATTTTACATTTCAATATTAAAATACATACATAGTACATAGTACGTTTATGTTTCAGCACATTGTTATAAGTTTGCATAATTAATATCTTGGTTATTCAATGATTATTTACCTAATGCTTAACAACTGGCATAAACATTCTGGTACTATTAATGGACTCCATATTTAAAAGAAACCATATTGTAATGGTAACATCTTCAACGCCTGTGCCATGGACGTAAACATAGCTGGAGAAAAATAAGATTACAACACTGCTCTGTCTACGCCGTGGGGGAAGCACCCATATTTTTTTTAAACATATTTATATACAATTTTTATACATATTTATTTATTTATTGATGATTATTCAAATTAAATTTACATAATATGTAATTAGTACTAACAATATCCCGTGAAACCCACATTCAATTTTATCGTTGTGAAAATAATCGATAATCTTAGACATCCATTTGTGTACTTAAAAATTATACCTACTTGACATATGTATGATACGCGGCAAATTGATATTAGTGAATGCAGTGGTTGTCCGTGTTATCAGGAGCGCGAATGTGACGCCTACCGCTCATTAGATTACGACCGTGATACTTCTATAAAGCGTCATGACTTCAATCCATCGGTACTTTTATGACTAGAATCATTTCACCTATAATGAGAGTTATGAATGAAGAAAACATGCGTCTGCAAGCATTAAGATATTTCCCACCCTAACCTGTCTGTCTACCCCGTATAGGACTTTGCGTGAAGATGTGCATGAACAATAGAATCACTTTAATTCTGTTACCTTACACACAAATGTATCTTCATATTCAAATTAACTTATATTGTTATTATTGATGCTAAAAATTTCTACCCTTCAATTAATTCACTACGTAACATTATCCCATGGAATGATTTTCCGAACAAAAACATTTTACTTACTATGAAGCTAATCATGTTTAGCAAAAACGAATACCTCTGCACCTATAATATGTTTGATATTGAGGAAGCTTTTGTTTATAAAATCACTAACGTATCTTTTGTTTGAAACTTGTAGAACTGACATAGATGTACTAGCAGTGTCCCACGACTTCGTCTGCGTGGAATTCTAAAATTCTGAAATGTATATTATGTAAAAATTATATGTATATTAAATATTATATCTTTTTTGATACGTTGAGTTCAAGATAGGTTACTTATTAAAGGCCTCAATCTAAAATTATAGGCGTGTAACTTCAATACCGACAAAGTTTCTTATAAACTTTCAACCCCTATTTTACCCCCTTAGCGTAGGAATTTCCAAACATGCGTTCTTAGCTGATCCCTACGTCACAAATTAAATGTTCATGTCAAGTTTCAAATCAATCGGACGCACAGTTTTGGAGATATCATGATGAGTCACTATATACATAGAAATACTCTTATATAGATATAGATCATATACTATATTACTACGATAGGGCCCTTGCAGGGAAGGCAGAGGACACAGAATGCTATATATATCTATACTTACAGGCCTGTCGCTCGCCTCATACACGCACGCCGGTGTCGATTAATAATTTAACTTTACACTGTCGTAAATGCGTCGGTCAGATTTTAAAGAACAGGTCTTCAAGCGTTTCCTCATTGATACGTAGAAGTAATTGACTGGGCAGGATCTTATCGTTCTCTCCCGCGTCCAGCAACGCTGCTCATGCCGCGTTATCATCCGGTGTATTATTACACAAACAGTCCGGTTCGGAGCGAGACGGTCCGCTATTGATTTTAACTGATTACCCCCTCGAGTGACCGTTATTTAATCTGTTTATGCTTACTGGTGACATACGCTTGTATTGTATATATAGCACTGCTGAAGTTGGTAGAGTCTTACTTCATTTTTTAATTATATTACGTTAACAAACACTTCGTATTATTGACTGCCTCGTTGGTCGTGTTTGTTGCAAGTGCGACTGCCGATCGGGAGGTCCCGGGTTCGATTCCCGGG
>DWDW01001080.1:0-12446 GCA_018245635.1 Mimoniades versicolor eupheme
TTAATTATGTATAATTAATTATTCTAAATGTTGTGTACTTTTAATAAAAAATATTAATGTAGACATTATGACAAGGAAACGATATATCATCGGTGTCCCGCCAAATTTTATGACAAGAGATAATAAAAGATAATAACAGTTTTGACACTTCATATTCACATGATAAATTCAGCCAGTCCCAAAAGTATAACTACTGAGTGCATTCTAACTAAATAATGTATGTGTTTCAACAATAATAGATGTCTTCTTTTACTACAAATGAGAATTAATTTGACTATATTTGAGAATGTTAATAATAATTATATCTGTTTATATGCCCTGGGAGAGATCATATCAAATTAGATTCAGAAGAAGTAGGTATATTTGTTATTGCAAATATTTTGCGGTACACATTATACAATTAAATAATTGTGTAAAATACTTAAACATACATGTTTCATGTTTAATTTTCGCGCCAAAGAAATTTTACAAATCATTTACATTACAATTTTTTTATGAAAAACTGCATTAATCACCTAAATCATGTAGCTAACTACCTATTCGTAGAACAAAAAGTTTGTACCAATTTGATTCAAGAAGTACTAGAATCTCACACCTACATTCCATAAGAGTGGATGAAGAATATTCACTGTTTACGACCCTGGAAAACTTTTTTGACATCCTCTACTTTCACTATTGCTACTTTGCAACTAAAACAAGTTCATCGTATAAGCTCGTTTTTTAAAGGTTATTGTTATATCATCATGTCATGTCCCTTACGGTCTGGACAGAGAGCACTAACTGTCGGATTTAAATATGTAGGATTTAAAAATATATCTGATGCGTTTAACTAAGTATTACTTGCAATATGAATGCAACGATAACTTTCAGCGATGATACCAGCGGCTATCGCTCCAATGTTCCCTGCCGCGGCGAGTGTTACCGCCGGAGCTGGGTTTTGTGAATGAATAATACAATCTAATTAAAGAGCGTGTCGCGGTGGGCGGCTGCCAAGACGCGGCTCACTGAACGGTGGCTATGTGTCAGAATCGTTAAGGCCTATTCCACTTTCCGCGATATTCACTGTTGATAACATCTGTCGAGTTTCCTCTAGTACATAGTAGTTGATTTAGAGTTGTGTAAATTTGAAATTAAATGTATTTATTTATGGTTGTTTTTAGGAAAAATCTAGTATTAAAATATACAACGATAAAAATTTTTTTTTGGTGAATCATCTAAGCTACTCAATGGTAATCTGTTTATAAGAGGCAATAAAAGGAGGAAAAGGTGAACTCGCCGACATAAATGCGATTCGTAAATTGTTGATAAACAATAGTTGTTACATTTGCAGATAAATAGCAAAGTTCAATATATAGGCTGGTATAAGTCAAATTTCGTTTTTCATTTGTCAGAATTTGTCCCATTTTTTCCAACTTTATGTGTTGTCGTCCTACTCTGACGCGTAACAGTGACACGCGTGGACATTATTCAATAGAAGTTATTTATTATATTGTTAAACACCGAAGAACAGAATAGTTATTGTTGCGTGACGGTCCTTGGCCTACCTTTTCATACGCAACATACTTTTTTTTCTGTTGTTCCCAGAACGACGCGCGAAATGAAAATTGTTTTAATATTTCGTTTTAAATGTATCTTGAAGCTTCTTATAGATGTGAGTCAAAGCGGTTTCCTTGTGTTAGTGTGCTTCATTCTTCACAAACTTTTGTCAGAAATCAATATTCATGTCACAACAGGTCTTTAAGGATAAAGATATTTACCATTGTTTGGTCTCCTCTGCCTATTCCGTAAGGAATCGAGCTTGAAATAATAAATTAAATCTCTGTCATTCAGGTCATAATTATCGCTAAATATTGTAGAAATATTTGGTCTCTATTGCGGCACTTCATATTCCAACTGCAAAACCATAATAACATACAATAATTCCATTCCAAAATGGAACTCAACAACTCATGTTTGAAAACTGTAAAATCGTTCCACATTACAATAGTAGATGAATGATCGAAATAAATAATATAAACGAATGTCGGATGGGACCGCTCGTTCACTTCCGCTAAAATTGTCAGTGTTTTTCATCTGTGCATTTTTAACATTTTATCAATTAACTATTTAACTGTCCAACAATAAAAGAAGTTGAGTTTTGAAAACAAAAACAAAATCGAAAACATTTTTAAAATTCACTGACCAGCCATATTTGTACAATATTATCGTTGGAATAATGCAATGCAAAATGACTTATTAAATATTCTAGTCATATGAAATGTTACTATGTTAATCGTACATCTTATTAACGGTTTAGTTACTACAGGACAAGGGTCGTTTCTTAGAATGAGAAGGGTCGAAATCTACACTCTCGATGAAGCACGCTTTTGAAATATTTATACGTATTCATTGAAAAACCTTCGTGGAACTCTTACGCGTACAGGTTACGTTTTCATTTCCTGGTTAAGGTTTCCATCACCATCACCATCATCATCCGTCTATTGAAGTCCTCTGCGGTCCACACATAGACCTCTCCTATGTCCACGTCCACGTGAATAATCCCCACGCTGGATATGTGGGATCGGGAGTGCAGAGGACGGTTTCTTGTGCCGCCTATGCAGCTGCCCGTAGGCGGACAGGGCATTTTCACAATGAAAACTATTTAAACAATATGTGCTCTACCACTATATAAAAAACGGCTTGTTAAAAATAAAGGTTGCTCAGAAATCGTAAATAAACAAAGATGACCAAAAATTCTCATAACATTCTAAACGGACGCAAATTATCACATCACTACGCCCACGAAATCGGCTGTGCGTTCAAATGAGAAATGTGTTCAATGAAAGGTCGCATCCCTTTGAAGAGACCTACGTGAAATATTGGTCGTTAACAGAGCCCCGGGGCTGCGCCGCGACCACTTAGTGTTGACGTATGGTCCCCCGGAGGCGGCTCCGAGAGCTACGACATTCATTATTACAATATACGTATATAAGAATCTCATAAGTTTTAATTTAAGATATAGATGAAAACTATAATTATTACCATATTTTCACGCCAGTTCCATTACGAGGTAGGCCGACAGCACTCAGTGCGAAATATTGATATGCTTACAGACATGCCCTGATTTTTCTCTATCATTTACTACTACTTCTTGTATTAAAAAAAAAACTATTTATGCTTGTAAGGATTTGGACGTACCTAATAATTCACTAGCGAACGGTATTTTTATTTGTCGATCTTTGGTGAAATATTTTTCTCATATGAGAGTTGGTAGTACGGGATTTCGTAGCAATTATACAAATCTGGTTACAAATGAACTAAAGTTATATCTGGTACCAAAATTTATTATCGTGTAAATAATTTGGAAACGACCTTACTGTATGGTGCAATCCAAGACCAAGTAGGCTGTATTTATAGCCTGTCGATAGCTCTTTAGAACAAATATTGTAAAAATTAATAATTTTATGCATTGAAAGTATCAATTTAGTGGTCATTTTAAATATTCAATGAGAAAAAGGAATACAAGATCAGTTTGGCGAGCAATACAAAGTTTAAAACTTTGAAATAATAAATTACATTTGCACATTAAAACATTAGTATGTAATTGTGAGAAGAAGTCTGTAGGATAAGTTTTACTTATTTACTGGTGCAAATTATACATAAGAAATTATAAAAGGTATCAAGAAAATTTTGAATAGAGAATTAATATTGGAATAATAGAATACATCACGACAAAGCGCACAAATGATATTCAGGCGATTTATTGTCGATTAAATACAGGAATATCAACATCAAAGAATCTTTGAACTCGCTGTAAATCAAGCGGAATGACAAAAACAGCGCTGGATTTTTTTAAACCGCAATCACGTGTTCCTGAGAAAATAACGAGTGAAAACCGCATAAAGATAATTTCAGATCAAAGCCAAGGGTAATATGTTTGAAAATTGAATAATACGATCTTAATTACATACATATGTATATGTAATGTTTTATATTTAATTATGTGTTTATTTCAACCGCCTTATCACCAGTAAATAAGAATGCGATTTAGATTTTTCAGTGCCAATACGAAATTCGCGTAGGCTATAATGGGGCTTTGTGTTCTGATTTATTTCGTTATGACACACGCGATTTATGCCAGAAAATTATGATTAACACGTTAAAAATTATGTTCTTTTATTAAAAAATATTTTTAAACGTTGTGACATGGATGATAACGGCCTTGTTATGCGCGAATTATCACGTAAATTGATGTCATACAATCGGTAGATTATTTAAAAAATATTTTTTAAATATTAGTTTTTATGAAACACAACAGGCATATACATATGTATATACACACAATTTAGACACATAATTTATATATACACAGGACATATATACATATATCATCATCATTAACCTACTGCAGTCCACAGCTGGACATAGGCCTCCGCTGAGGGGTTACGCCCATAATCGCCACGTTGGGCACACGGATTGCGGATTGTGAAGCATAGCGAGAAGCTATGCTTTACGCCTAGGCAGGCTGCGCCATACGACGACCTACCAGTCCCGTGTTTAGTCGTTTTATTGCTTACAACTTTGCTAATGTCAAGGTTAATTTAATACACTCAGTCAAGGAACAACGCACAATCTCGAATTACTGATCAGTTGACATTAACTTTGATACCATCTAATGCTACAGTTCAACCAGTGCAACCACTTTTTAATAACAAAGTAAAATATATTTGGTCTTCCTGACGTGTTAGTAACGTGATCTATTTTATGTCATAAAATATTAAGAATTATATAAATATTTGTGAAGTAATTTTTATCAACGTACTTAACGCATTACAGAATTTTTGAAATCGCGCTGGTGGCGCAGGAACACGGCATACGTCATTTATGCAAAACTTTGGAATAAATCAACATCTGTCTTCGTCGATGTCTATTTTTGTTTCCGAATGACAAAGAACAAATTGGTGTTACGATTAATTTTGGGGATGAATTTGGATTCGACTTATAAACGTTTTACAATTGAAATTAACTTTTATCTTTTAAAATTAGCAATTACGTTTTTTACACATTTACATTTTAAAAGGCGTTAATATTTTCTGAGTTCTGATAAATAATTAACACAACATGGAAAACCTCCAAGGAATGCAAAGTCGGTGGATAGCTAATCGACGTTATAAAATAAACCTATGTTTATGCTTTCTATATAAATACATATATTTCGCAATTTATGTTTTAAAATCAACTATTTTGGAAATTTTAAATATTTGTCTTATGTATTTAATATAAGAGAGTACGTAAGATCACGCTTGTAACCACGAAGAGGTAGGCAGAGGAGAGTAGTATATTCCCACGTGCTCTCCAACCCCACGGATTAACTTCTAACGTTTCGACCGACGAGACCAGTTAAATACCGGATTCCGCGAATGCAGCTTAATTTATTCAGATAGCTTGCAATCTGCAATCGCTTCAGGGCTACGGGCGCTTCATACCAGCAATTAACAGCTTAAATCGCCTCTGAAAAAGTTTTCGAAACTTCCATTAATAACTTAAACTGTTGTAAAAAGTATTAAAATATTCAAACTTAATTTTACATCACGCGAAATGTTATACGATAATTACGAAAACTCTTTACCACTGTAATCGTATGTTATTTCAATAAAAACCTTACAACTACATTCATGTCTTCAGTTGTCCACTGTTGGACATACACATCGCTTAATCGACATTGCTTTATACTTTCCCGTGCCTTCGAAAGGGATATGTTAAACATATATAATGTCGTGGGTTTTGTAATAATATTTACTAAATATTAAATTAACTAGTTACATAAAATGGCCTGTTAGTTTTGTGGTTAGAGATATTAACTACTGAGCCGTGAATTCTCGATTCGATTCCTGCCCAGGATTAATGGTTGCTTACCAGATTCGACAATTTCTTGAGTCTGCTTAAACTCGTGTAAATTACGTAATTTATATACGTATCTAGTCTATCAGCTGTTTAGTTACCACAATTATCACTCAATGTTCAATTTATCCCAAGATATTGTTATTACTCGCATATTATATAATTGATCGCCTCGTTGGTAGAGTTGTTGTGAGCGCGACTGTCGATCGGGAGGTCCTGGGTTCAAATCCCCGGTAGGGTTGGTCTTATTTGGTTATTCTAACTAGAAGTTGTATTGAAAATTTCACGTGGTGGCTCGGAGTCTGGTTTTGTGTACATATGACAAACATATGAGTGTACCTTCTGCCCTGTTCTGACTACCTCTTCAAAGATCACAGTTGTGACGCTATTTTATAAAAAAACACGTTACAAAACGCTATCAAATACGTTAAAATAGCCACAAATGCCATAAAATTAAATGGTAAAACTGGAATAGCTTTTTATAAGATTTATTTTGAACGTTGCATAAGAGTGTTTTGTAGCTCGCTAATGAACTAGTTTAAATGAATGATTCCGAAGACGAACTACGGGAACTAGCTCAGCGATTCTAATTTGTAAATGCTTAATGTTGGCTCAACTGACAGTTGGTGAAATTGCACGTTATTTTTATAGACTTGCTGTACCTACTCGAGGGTTGATTGTGGTACGCCATTTTTTAACAAATTTTATTATAGTCTACTTATATAGTTTTGAACTGGGAACGAGTGAAATAAATTACTGAACTAGTTCGCTGTACTCTGTAAACTTGTCGACGGTCTTATAATGGTCTATTGTATCCTTATACGTACTATTTGTATGTTACGAAAATGTACATAATACTGTACTACGTGACATCAAGGCTATGTCACAAATAAGTATTATGTTAACATTGACACGTTTTGTTTGAGGTGAAATGAGCACTGACAACTGTGGTTAATTTCGTTGGAACGACATCTCTCATAAATTGTTTACTTGCTTCGAATATGATTATTAAGATACGTGTCTTTTGAATAGAACGATCCTAATGTAAATAGGTGTGACATATAAACAAAATAGACGAGGTATAGACAAAAATATTAAAAAGTTGTTCTGATTTCCAATAACATTTAAAATACATAGAAGAAAGAAAAACCGCCATTTATTAGTTCCATTTTGAATTAACCAACGTTGCATTAATCGAAATTCAAATTTCGTTTCTATTTAGAACTCTATTTTTAAATTGTAATCTACGGCTAGACGATCTGCTCATGACATTGCCCCGCAAGTTGCTCCGTGCCGCCGCTAAACCATAAATTACACCGGCCTCATAATCTACTTCACGTAATTATTCGTACAACATTCTCATTTATATCGCTATCTTGCAGTTACTCATCATTATAATCCGATCCGACACTCGATGACTCAGTACCATACGACCAGTTGAGAATAGCATGGACCGCGTCGGCAAACAAAAATTATGAAACGTAGAAAATATGACACAATGGTATCGTTTCTCAAGTTCATAAAGATACCAAAAAAAGTACACCAGCGGGCCCTGTGACGATGACTGCGCTGTGAACACTGCCAAACAATAAAAGTGCCTTACGAACAACGAAATATAAACGTTAATTAAACATTGTAACTGAAACTGTGGTGCTCCGATACAATAATAGGGTTACGTCGGGAATAATGTTAGGGAATGTAGTGGGACAAAAAGTGTGTGCGCCGGGATCGAAACGTTTAAGATGTTAGACGTTTTCCGCGGTTTAAAGAATCTCATAAAGGTGAACTATATTCAAATCGATTCACCGGTGTTCAGGTTGCATTACTCGATCACGGTCATACTGCTGATGTCGTTCAGCCTGATCGTGACCACGAGGCAGTACGTTGGCAACCCGATCGACTGCATCCACACCAAGGACATACCCGAGGACGTGTTGAACACGTACTGCTGGATACACTCCACCTACACCCTGAAGAGCTTCTTCAACAAGAAGGTGGGCGTGGAGGTGCCGTACCCCGGCATCGGGAACAGCCGCGAGAAGGGGAAAGAAGACATGTCCGACCGAAAAATTTACAAGTACTACCAATGGGTGTGCTTTTGCCTATTCTTTCAGGTGAGTACTAGATGTAATGTGAAATATCCTAAATTATTGAACGACAACGTTAGTTCTCGTCAATCATTTAACTTCGCCGTGGGATTTAAAGGCAATTTAAAATACTAATTTTATTCCGCACTGGTATAACGTGGTCGAGTATGGTATAGTTGTTTCCCGTTTGCGGGAGACACCTGCGACCAGCACGGGGATGTAAAAAAGATTTATAGCCAGAAAGATAGTCTGCCATTGAACCGAATGTAGAATACTGAAACAAATTCTAAGAAGAAAAAGTGACTCAGTTGCCGCGGTCTGTAACTTCCAGAATATTTACAGTTATATTATACAGAATATATATTGACAATATTTATAAGTAGGATCCCCTGTTTAGTTTTCATCTACAATACAATCGCTGCTATATAAATTTTTGCTAAACAGCAGTAATGGCATTATTGAAAGATACGAGAGGTAAACACATGGAAATAATCTAAGACTTCCAATTCAGACCTGTTTTTAGCTAACCATTAGATACAGATGTCTATAAAATGAATTTAACCTCAGCCAATGTGCCTTAGAAGTTTCAAATTTAAAATAGATGCAGTTATTATTGTCAGTGTTACCATCTCAAAAAGGCGCGCGAGTGTATGCATGTGGCAGCACCGTCCGTTAACGCATACACGGTTAACTAAAACAAAGGCCCAATATTAGATTTGTGTTTACATCGCGACCCGTTTTACAATTTTTATTATCTGTGCTAGCTTTAATGATCCGTTAAACTCATGTTAATCTGGGTCATTAATCAAAACGAATTCCAGAATTTTTTGGTAGGTAATGAAAATATTTCTTTAGGAGTAATGTTGGTGTACACAAACATATAGTACATTGATTACGGTGTTCTTTGTGATTGTCTGCTGTTAAACTAAACACGACAAAGCTTCTGTTGTTACAACGGTAGTTATGACTTTCTGCTATAAAATTAACCATACGGTTTTGTGGACAACCGCCCAGTAATCCATTATCAATATTTACCTCTCGAGTTGCTTATGTCGACAGCTTCGTTGGTGAAGTCGTTGCGAGCGATATGCTGAACTTGAGATCCTGGGTTCGATCCCCGTGTCGAGCATAGTACATGTTATTTAGTTTTTCTAACTTGAAATTGCCAGTAGTTGCTCGGAGACTGGATTTGTATTCGTTGTTTGGTAATTAATTCACCCTCTACTCCAAGATATGTATAAAATACCCGTAAAAGGTAAAACGCGAAAGTACTTCACCCCTTAACCCCCCTTTTCAGGTAAATATAGGCGTGATGTTATGTTATCTGTAAAACTGGCCTCCAATAATAAAAAATGCGCAGAAATATTTGCAGTTATATTTACAACCCTATCAATGTATTTCTACCTCGTAGACCCAATAACAACTAAGCTTAAAATACTTATATCACAGTAAAACGGCAGGGGCAGGGGGACTGACCGGAAGAATTTGATCAGATAACAGAATTATAGTAATATAATAATAAAAAAGTGTCATAAAAGTTAGTATTATTATTAAAAATAATCTTAACATCATAAAATAGAACAAAGTTAATTTTTATCTGATTACAATTGATTTTATAATTACAAAATTTCTTAAACAATTTCCTTAGCTGTTTAATAATACATACCATAATATATCAATAACCCTCCCTCTCCACGTTACCCGTCTATCCTTGGAACTGTGAGAAAACTAAGAACGTGATATGAGAAGTAAAAAGTTAAAAAAATCCTATATCGTGTCTGTAGATGTCTAATAATCTATCTATTAATTTTCACCAGATTGCGTCCACATGTGAATCCGGAGTAGCTTAACAAACATAATCACAATATTATCTTCACAATGTAATATAATTCAGGATGAAATTTCCACATACCACTACATGCTAATTGTAATATTTATAAGAAAGTACTCAAAAAGAATTCCAAAGTGTCAACACCGATAGCTCTTTCCTACGTATATTAACTGAAAATTGTGAAAAATGTAAGACTTGCGTTGAACGAGAGCACAAAATCTTTTAATGCGACGATGAGAATATTAACCATAACCATAAAGTTCGCTAGTTGAATTTGGCGACAACCATTGTCTTATTTGGAGGGCGCACAGGAAGGCGCGAGTCTATGCAAATTGTAACAACATGCTAATACTCTGAACATTTTGCTGAATTAAACCACGGTTGCAACAACACGATTTACACACAAATGTTATATTACAATATCATTTACATTATTATACGATATCATCAAAAATTGCTTCGTCTACTGCTGGACATAGGTATTTCCAAGAAATCTGCAGATCTTCACAATCTACCGCTGCCAGTCACATTGCTTATATCGTCACTATCCAACTTTTGCCAACTTATATAAGTTTATTTAATATTTTTTTTGTATTATACATGTATTGTACATCAACTGGCCACTATAACACAGGATCGTTTTAATTTGGGGTTAGACACGATTCTCCTCTCATAATGAGTAGGGTTATTGCCCTAGACTGCTACAATGGCCCAGTGTGGGCATAAAGCCTGTTGAAAGTCGCAAAATCGCAGCGAGAGAAGCGCACTCCGCGCTACCATAAGACTTGTGCGAGTATAAAACGTAGCAAACGAAGCTTGAGCTCTATCCGCTTAATATCGACTGCTTAGCATTCGACGGACAGTCGCCACCAGTCGACCCAATTTCGTTTTATTAACTCCTTTAATGGACATACCCTTATTTTTAGTTTCACTCATCGCAGTTACATTGTCTAAGTGAAATTTCAACGCGGTAAAAATGTCATTTGAGTAAGTAAACAGCATAATATATTAACGATGTAAGAATTTTTTTGTTGGAAAAAAATATTATTACATATATACCTAATATTATTTTTATTATCGACTGCTTCCTTAGTCGTCTTGGTTGAATACGCGATTGCCGATCGGTAGACCCTGGGTTTAAATTCCGAGACAACCACTATTGAATTTTTTGAACTAGTATTTTTTAGTAGTGGCTCGATTCCTGGATATGTGCCCAGTATATGGCAATAGGCTCTCATACATGTTTCATAGTGGGACATAAACATAACTGGTTAAAAGTGGAAGTGTACTATTATACTGCTCTACCTACCTCTTCGGGGATTACAGAGGTGATGTTAGGTTATTTCTATTATTACAAAAAGTATGAACGCATCATAATCGGTCCGAATCAGACATTACTTTCGAATAAAGCTACGTCAATACTAGAGTTATTGTCGAGGAATTTTTTAATCAGTACTAAGTTACAGTTCTAGAAAATTTACTCCGGACCACTCTATACTTGTCTATGTCGTTCTCCCTCAGACATATTGTTGTTGTTGTTGTTGAACCAGCAGTACACATACAGATATACTTCGTTATGTAAGACCACAATATAGAGTGATTTCTCCCTCTGCACTCCACCAATTAAACACTTTAATTGGGTTACAAAATTATCTTGCATTTACGAGTATAATTTATATTGCCTGCGTAAGTCATTATGTTAAATCTTTTAAGAAAAAAAAAATGAGTCAAACGTAAACAGTTTTTTCTAAATGATCGCTTATTGTCTGGAAGTAACTTTATGTTTATTATCATTTAAAACGTAACGTAACAACGTAACGTAACAGAAGTCTCCAAAACCGGTGTGGGTGTATGAAGAGGTTGATCTACTCGTACTCGTATATAAGAAAAGCATGGCAGTACTGTATGGATAGAAATATTTGGTATTCAGTGTTTTGTACCTACGCCGTGAGGGATCTGACGTGAAGATATAGGTAGAATGAAAGAATGTAATAAAGCATCCGCTATACGCAATTAAAATTCGAATTCGCTCGTTGAATCAGAAACTGCTGCAATTAGCGAGCGCGTCGCGCCGGTTTGCGCAGCTAATTCGCATGTACACACATGTACATACACGTTATGTACACACACACACACACATACACACGCACACACACACACACACACACACACACACACACACACACACACACACACACACACACACATGCACGCACACGCACACGCCCAGGCACACACGCACACACGCACACACACACACACACACACACACACACACACACACACACACACACACACACACACACACGAATATCTCTCCGTATATACGTTACTTTCAATAAAAACCCAATTCAAACCCATTCAATTCAAATTCAACCCCATTTAATTTCAAACCCATTTCCTAAACTTTAATCTTTCCTAAACTTCAGTTAAATAATGAACTGTTGCTGGTTGGATGCTTGTTTTTTTATTATACAAATTTCAACTGACTCAAAAATAAAACTTAATGTCGATAAATGTATTGATCTTGAATACGTCAACCTGGTCATAATATACATATGTACCCGTATATATGTAGCTATGTCACGCAAAAATTACTAAACCGAACTTGTGTATATAGCTTATATTAAGTTTGAATTTTGTGCTAT
>DWDW01001081.1:0-12443 GCA_018245635.1 Mimoniades versicolor eupheme
GGGTGGGATTATGAAGATTATCAGCTGATATCTCAACAAGATGGATTGGTAATTACTCTTCTTGTGGAATTATTATTTAAAATTACATAATATGTATCTTCATACGAAGCATTGATGTAGCCGCTGTGGTGGTGGCATATGGCAGGCGATTTAAAAGTTCGTTAAAGTGTCAACCGTCAACGGTCAATGGTGAATGGTCAATGAGAATGCAAACACATTCTCATTGGACTATAATGTAATATAATGTAAAAATCGTTTGGAATATAATGTAAAATCTGATTAAAACATTAATAAGTTGTATAAGTTATGTTTTGTGAATTAATTATTGTTATTATTATTATTATTAACTTTTATAACCGTCTCTGTGCTTCATGTCGAGTGACATTATAGCTACTGTGGATTACTTTTATTTAAAAAATTATATTTGCTTCTCTATAAAGTTCTATCTAACATTGGCTGACTCACTATGCAAAGTTTTAACTGTGACTGTAGCTAATGCATAATGTTGTTTCTTACTATTTATTGTCAACAATGTGTTTATAACGTGACATCGCGCCTGTAATCCCCGAAGAGGTAGGCAGAATTATGTAGAACACTCCCACGATTCACTAGTTACGTATACGTCCCACTATGGAATAGTCGATGGGGCTATATCCATACTACGAATAGGAGTCCAGATTCCGGGCTACCTCAGAGCGTGTTTCTTTTATCAAAACATACAGTACTGGCCCGTAAGTATAGCTTTCTGTAACGGTCACGAATGTGAACGTTTTCATCAGGATTGAGCCCTCACAGGTGGTGTGTGACATCTGCCAACTTGCACTTGGCTAGGCGTTGCAAGTTATATCTTCTCATCGTAGGAATAGATTTGTGTGCAGCAGTTACCTACATAAAAAGCTTGGTATTGTGTACTTAATGCAGTTGTATAGATATGAAGATTGACTCCAGCGCAGGGATACAGGGTGTAGTAAGAGGCGACTACGCCCGGCGCTGACAGATAACGTTATGGTGCGGTCTGCTTAGACACAACTAAATGCCCTGCCGCCTTTGGGTAGAACCGTAGGCGGTGCGAGACGCTGCACTCTGGGATCCCCAACCCGAATACCCAGAGTGGGGATTATGGGTCCTATGTCCAGCAATTAACTATGATAGGTTGATGAAGATGATAACATAAAGGTGATTTATTCATTTTCATTATACATATTTTCATTATACCTACATATTTTCATTATACATATTTTCATTATACATATTTTCATTCTACATATTTTCATTATACATATTTTTATTATACATATTTTCATTCTACATATTTTCATTATACATATTTTCATTATACATATTTTCATTATACATATTTTCATTATACATATTTTCATTATACATTATAATATGAAGGTGATTTATTCATTTGCATTATATAGCTCGTTTTATTTTACCTAATTGTGCAATTGGAATATGAGGCATTTTCTTGTTATATTAATTTTTATATAAACACGTAGGTACTTGTAGGTATAATTTGTATTAGTATATAGTTAAATAGATCTTATGAATGGTATTATGGCAACAGTACAAGGCTTAGTGGTGTACGGAGAGCCTTATGTACTTCCAATGGCTTACGTGCCGCCTACATACAATGTGTTTCAGTATACAACTGTGGTTGTCGGCCAACTTTAATATTAGCTGCGAACATCTTAATTAGAAAGGTTTCTGTGGTCAACTAAATTGGACAACTACTGACTAATACTAACTGCTCGCTTACATTTAGGTACGAACTAAAGTAACCGTAAAATTGTTTTCCGGTACGAATGTCTGGTAAAAATGAAATATTTAATGCAGCCTACGTGAGACTCACGTAATATTGGGTTGGATTTATTGGGATACAATTTTATTTTATATAGTAAACACATTATAATACAAATAAATGCTTACAAACGAAACACTTGTTTGCTATGGCCCACAATGGTAGATTAGCGAAATCGCACAGTTTCGTTGCGTAAGCTGGTACAATCGTTGTAAAGACGCCGCCTGTGATATACGCCGATGTTTACAAAGGCGCACACCGACAAAGTATTGATCTTATGTAGTGTAAACCAAACGATTGTATTGAAACCAATTTTTAACATTTTTTTGCTAATTTAATAAAAATATGTGGATGTACCTGGGGGATTTATTGTTGCAAAAAAGCAAGAACAGGTAAATTTTTTTAGACCCTAAATAGTGATTTGATATAGCTAAATTTGTGTTACAGATTCTTCGCAACTTTATTTTTGCAAAAGAATATAATCATATGCGTTGTCTGGTTATAAATTACAATTATTGTATTATTTGGATGTCTAAATAAAAAAATAATTTCCTGTTTAACATCCACCTAAAGCAAAACGCCATCTGCCGGGAGGTAGCAGAATTATTTCCTGTGTATAGCAACCTCGCGAATTTTCTTGCGGTTTTCACATTTCCTCCCATCCCTCCAACCCTCCGTAGAGATTGTTGAGTACTATTTCTATACAGATGGCATTATGTGTACCAATTTTAACTGGGATTATATGATTGCAATTAAGTAAAAAAAATAAGGAACAAAATTAACATTCATCGACATAAATTACCAGTTCTAAAAATTTTTGGAACATTAGAAAATAGAGCCAAAAACAGTATTTAGGACATTGGAGGGCGGCCTTTTTTCAGATAATATACATAGTTCATTTTGTTTAAATGTATAATATTAAAACCGAAACATTAAATGTTTCACGAAAAGAGAGACCCGTTTTCAAAATCATTAACAGCAATAACAATAGATACTAAATAAGAATAAAAAGTTATGTCACAAAACCCTATTCTGTTCTTAGCTTATTGCGGGGCTGCTCCCCTTTAGACCGAGGGATGTGCGATGTCTAGAATTCAATCGTCGATATCGACTGAAAAAAAAGTATAAAGCATTATCGTTCTTATGGTTTAAATATTTTTATAATGAAAAGTAACTTTAGATAGTTAAGGAGTTAATGACTTAATCACAATAAAATTAAGTTACATAATTATCTTTTGAGATGAGATTGATAAACATTTTTAAACGATATATTGTCTCAATTGTCAATCATTAACTGACTATAGAAAATTTTCTTTCAGTTGTCATCGTTTGTTTGTTTTTGAGTTTGAGTAAATTTTATATCTAAAAAAACTTAGACAATAGTATAAATTTATTTAATAGAAATCGGTGCTCTCTGCTATCCCCTTTTGGACGTGGCGTGATAATATAGTAATAATTTAAGAAAAAAGAACTCAAATTGCAACTACCTACACCAAACCACAGCTGGATATAGATCTACCTTAACGAGCTCCATCCCGCACTGTCCTCGCATTCTGTCTGTAGTTTTTGACCGTACGTTATCCCATATTCCAAATATTATATTAGATTTGTTATAGATTTGGACGAAGCGAGTGCAGTTGATGTTTCTACAAAAATTTTCCGCCGTGAAAATAGTAAAATTTTGTCAAAACGACGTTTTAGGGGCTTCAAGTTCCATCTTAGGGCCCGAGCTAATGTCGCTTGCCCGTAGTGCATGTAGCTATACGATGGGAACTCTGGCAACAGGCTGATGCGTGTTCAGCTGAGGAACTACACGTAAAAGCCGTCTTTGGAACTATGTCCGCTATGTCCAAGAGCGGACTCAAACAGGGTGATGATTATACTGATGAAGAACGTAAATTGTAAGATTTAGGTATAAATGTCATAAATATCGATTTCAATAAATCGATAAATTAGTGATTCCAATTTTAAATTCAAATATGATTTGACGTAACGTTAAAGGAACACATCGGGTGAAAATCTGTACACTTTTGGACGGTCCGTAATGTTCTCTAAGGTGCGTTGTATGGTAAATAGCATTTGGTTAGCTTGGCAGGCTATGGCTGTAACTCTTCTGATTCCAAGAGAAAACCCATGTCCAGCAATCGAACAATATAATGTTATAGAATCTATAATTTACATGACAATAATAAAAAATCTGGAATTTATAAAACCACTATATTATTAAGTAGGTACTAAAGCGGAAGCGTTAATGGTATATTCAATGACACATGGGTGGAGTCGGAGGTTTTATTCTTTTAGGCATTAACACCTCTAAAATAGGTCATGTCCCTCTTTAAATTTTAAAAACGTTGTTAAATAACAATTACAGATCAAAATCGCTTGCACTGTTAACTTAAAATATCGACGGCTCCCTTCACTAATGACGTCGGTCGATCCTGATCCCCGATACAATTACACTCTGTGTGTAGACTCGTTACTGCACAATCTCCTCAGCACTTCTCCATTACAAAAACAAGCCAAAATATGCCTTAACATTGTTGAATAGAATTCTTTTTACATCAACACAACCACCCCCAAACTTTCACCTCTTTCAATAGGAGTTTAAACCTAAATACCCTGCGTAGGAAAGCTTTCACTTTTCAGGAATTATTTTAGGGTATCTTCCAGTTCAATTTGGACTTAATTTAATCGTGTTTAGAGTAGATTTTTGCAAGTTTTGAGCAAGTTTTTCCGAAGGCCTGCTGCTTAAAACTCTCAAAACCAATTCTCGGGGGTTCCAAAGGTTTAAACCCCTCCAAACAATAGATGGAACAATTCGATATTTAGCCGATTATAAACGTACTTCGTAATGCTCTTAGCGAGGTGTGATTGTAGTCTCATTCCACTGGAACTGATGATGTTGAAAATAAAATAACTAATGATACTCGTTTAATGAAGTATTAAACGTAATACAGTACATAGCTACATTTTTAGAAGGGATGTTGAGGTATTTAATTAAGTTATAATCTATGATTTTAAGCTAGTATTAAGATCTAAGTTAGCCTCTTAAACGTTTATTGACTATTGGGTAGACATTTCCTCTCTGGATGATAAAGGTGATTTTCTCTCACGCTAACCAATTGGGCGTTGCCAGAATCCGCACTTACAGACCGTTACTGAGAATTCTGAGTTGTGTAGGCTTCTTTATGTTCCCAGTATGTTTTCCTTCATCATTATATGAAACGATTTATATGAATTAAAACGCATTTAATCCTATGAAAGTCAAAGTTCTGCGAGGATTTGAGCCTTATACCCACGGAATGAGAGGGGGTATCGTAACTAGTGTTAAAAGCGTTCAATTGAAACAGTTGTCGAAGTTTTAGTGCAGCTATGTTTTTATTAGAGAAATATTCGTATTCAGGTCTTCTGGAAATATTTGTTAAGTGATTTTAACCTACTCACATATGCTTTTCTAAGTAAATAAATAATGAATTTAGTGGTCCTAATCGAATCGTTTACCTTATCCCGACTCCTATTCGGACTGTTTTGACTGATCAATATAGGGCTCATTCGGGACTGTGGGTATATTACTGATTACAAGAGATCATAATATACAACACTGAGGTATTCATGCGATATATATTTACATTTTTTTTATATTTTACGCTTTACAGTTTAGGAAAAATAACATCCATTTTGTAGTACAATTATAAAGGGAATTTGATATAAGTAAATTGATATAAGGAAGTAACTTTCAGAATTAGAGGTAGTTTAGTTAGTAACTAATAGTAGATCGCTGGGCGCGACCAACGTAGTGATCAATGCGGTAAGGGTGAGCGCACACGACACGATCACAGCGATTACACGGCTGGTCGGCGCACGCGCAGGCCAGCCACCGTGTAACCGTACACAAAACACATTCCATTTTTAAATATTAAAGCACAATTTCATATTAAAAAAATATTTTTCTTTTTATCGTATTCTAATGTACTGTTTTGACGATGGCCACGTTCGAACTAGTTCTAAGAGGACGCTCGTGTTGAACAGTGGACAGACTAACATAATGATTAAATGTGAAATGTCACGTTGATATATTGTATGGACAATTATAATGTAGAGGCGGTAGGTACGTACATATGTAGTCGGTTTGATGGCTACAGTCATATTGTATTGTAATTGTATACAAATATGATATGTATACAAATTTATGAATTTCGTGTCTATAGGTACAGCAAAACATTACAAACTTTAATAAAATTACGAGTATAAATCAATTGGGATCAGTTCCTACAGTTCTTGTTGAGTTACTGTATGTTTTGTTTGTCCCTTTTTGTTTAATGGTTCAAATTTGTTTTTGTGCACAGGTATTTTGGCGACTGAGGCAAGCTTGGATCACGCTGGACCATCGTGATTATGCGATAGAGTTTAATGCCAAATGTAGCAAAATATTTTTAATTTAAGTACCTACTCTTTTCGTTTGTTTCAAGCGTATGTAATGAAGCCGTCTGTAAATTTTTAAGTGAATGAGAAATGTCGACATCCATTTTAAAATCGGTTACATTTCGGTGAGGTAGGTACGTTATACCTACTTTCGATCAATTGTACATTTATTTTTCATATTATAGACTGAATATTATATCAAAATAGAGAAAATTTGTTGGTTTCTGCATTGATTTACACTTTAGACTCCCACTCAGTAGCCCGGCATACAAATTCTGCGAATCGCTTCCTTCAAGATTTTCTTTACACAATCACGCGCATTAAATAGTACCTAATACTGTAAACTGGCTGTAATTGAGAAATAAAAGTAATACAGGCACATAATAAGGATCTTAACGAGTACCTAGTAAAATATAATAAGGACTCGTAAACCGTAGAGTTTTCCGAAACGTTTTTCAAAGCATGAGAAGCATGCTATCATTCTTAGATATGTATTCAACATTATATGCTTATAAAAGTTATTATTTACGACCTAAATATTATTACAGACTGCTTCATTATTATTAATACCTACTTATCTAAATGTTAATGTTATTAATATCTATTTAAAACATAACGCTATTATTTTCTACCTACTATGTCTAGGTAGTTGGTGAAAATGTATCTACACTAAGTTTGTCCTTGTTTTCGGGGACTAAAGCTGTCGAATATTTTGTCAAGAGATTTAGTCTAAACGTCTCGGTGCCAAGGCCACAACATTTTATAAAGTAATTATTTTTCTTATAAGTCTTTTGCTTTTTTGTAATATTTTATTGTCATATCTTTGCTTGCACCTTTCAATTACTAAGTTGTTACTTACTGTTTTTTATAAATGTGGTATTGTTTGTAATAGGAATCCTATAATAAAAGAATAATTTTATATTTGTGTGTAATATTCATTAACATAACTATTACAAATAATACAGAGTAACGATACTAAATCTGAGAGAAAATTATGAGCAAAACATTCTGCTTGCTTGCGTATAGGTATAGGTACATATCCTTTGATTTAGTTAAGATTACCTACTGTGTTCTTGTTACATAAGAAAAAAAACAATTTAAACCTTTTAAAAATTTGATTTACTTAAACAATTTCATGTAAATTAATGTACATCGTTTAAAGTTTTTTTCATTTCCCGTACATAAAAAAGTAAAATTCTACATTATGGCTTCATTTAGTTACCCATAATGATGAATAATCACTTCATTTCCTCAGTTTCTACAACTTTGAACAACAAAATATCTGCGGGGAATAAATATTTAACTATAGTTTCATCACAAGAGATTTACAATTTATCTCCATATCCTAAGATTTATAAACACATTCATATCTTAATTAAGAACGTAACTGTTTGTCTTAATATTCCAAATTCTTATTTTATTTCGGACATATTACTTGATAATATTCAATTGCGTTTTTATTATATACTTATCACAAACACTTTTTGTTAATAAAACGAAAATTTTGAACATCACGCACAGATTTATACGAGACAGAACATTGTATCATAATTATACGTCTTCTTAACAATACGACACTGTACTGAAATCACATCACATTGCAAGGAGCTTCATAATAAACACCAAAGAATTTCATCCATGGGTACGAATTTTCGATTTTCGAACGCCTCGCGTCGGGAAAATGCCGTCGGGAGGTTGCCGTCGGCAGCGAGCGCCATTCTCCCCTCCACCAATCGTGGACCAGTACACGCCCTACCCAGAACGAGACAGCGACATACGGAAAAACTTATCAAGAGACAAGGACGGAGCAACGTGTGTGTGTGTAAATTGCGTATGTTGTAACTCTACGGGGGAAATATGATGCATCGTGTTGTTTTAATATCGGTTACTCTTCGATTATTTATGTACTTTTTTTTCTGAAAGGTAAGTACTTGAGATAAAATTGTGTAAGTATCCGAACTAGTTTATTGAATTGCGAATAAGTATGTAACTCTATACGTAGTGATATGTTATCCTTGGGCGTGGAATCAAAACAAGGTATTAAAAAAAGAAAAATATGAAATACGCGCAAAGATGTTTATGACTACAGATTTTTTTTTTATCCACAAGGTTTATTGCAAAGTTAACTTTGAAACGTTCCAATTGTTGTCAACTTGGTAAATGTAAACGATTGCTGTGTGCGTGTTTTGCGTTTGTGTGTGTAAATTTCCACAGAAGGGGAAAGCGCGGAATTCGTCGACGCACGTTTTGAAAATGGAATGCCCTTTCAAGTTTTTTTCGAATATTCGTCCGCCGTCGCATTCTCATATTAAAATTATTTCCAGTTTTGGAAATATTCTTTTAGTACACGTTATCCTTTGTGTATTTGGATCCATATGGTTTTAATACCTTTACAGAGTGAATGGAAAATGTTTTTTGAGAGTAATTCTACGTTCCAATTAATACGAATATATTTGATTCAATGCTGATATTAATATGATCGTGTTTGTGGAGGAAACTAATTTTAACATGGATTGCATTTAGATATTGCTTGATTGTTGATATTTTGAAAGTTATCTCGATGTAAGGTATTAAAGTCTCTACTTGTTTATAAAGATGTAGGTGTATTACATTGACTACATACAAAACCAACGAGTATGTACTCATATGTGTGTTGTTAAAGAGTTTAAAATAAACTACACAGGCAGATATATAAAATCAGTGCATACAATAAAACACACGGGGCTTCTTTATGTATGCGCTAAGTATATGTTTTCATGGTAACTAATACTTCTGTTGCTTTACCTACACGTACACATTGTCACGCCTATATTACATAGTGCTAGACAGAGACTGAAGATTTCCACCTGGTGCAATATTTACTGACTACTTTTGACTCTTCTGCTTTTAATGTCACAAATGCTTGTACCTTAAACGTAGCTTTGATATAAAATAAAATCTGAAAGGGACTTACATTCCCGTTCCCTGTGTACCGGTAATTACCAGTTTGGCAGGATGATGATACGCGAAAAGCTGCAGACAGGAGCTGGACGTAGCAAGCCGAGGACATTGGACCAATTCAGGCCAGGATATACGTTCAAGAAAAAACTAAGAGTTATTTTAACCAAAGTTACTTAAAGTTGTCGGTTTATTTAACAATATCTAAATCACTCATCATTTTACTGTAAAAGTTTCTTTAGTGTTTATTATACACATTATTTTATACCTACTTAACTGATATCTATCGAAGCTAAAATGGCTACCTATTTGTCAAAGGAGAATTTCTACAACACTACTCTTCTTGTACTGTAATTTGAATTATCCATACTCTCCTTCCTACCTGAAGAATTTGTTTCATTATCGTTACGCTATCCACCATATAGTGTACCACTATATATAGACATCTACATAATATAAATATTTATTAAGCTAATTTATATTTTAAATTTATTTACGTAGCGTAACATCACGCCTGTAATCCCCGAAGAGGCAGGCAGACGACTGTAGTACACATCTACGTTACACCAATTACGTTCATTTTCCGTGTTTCCTTTATTTTTATTGTTACCGCCTAGCGCCAACTCCTCACCATCGCCAGCAGTTGAGCCGCCACTGAACATTAAGTCCGCCTTTTGTATAATGTACCTTGTTTTTAGGTTGTACAATAAAGGATAAATAAATAAGTTAGTATGACAGATTCGTATAGGGCCTATATGTCCTTCTTCATGAGTTCCCGCCGATTGCAACGTGGACGTAACGGAGACTACGTCAGTGTCAACACGAACTAAGGGTCTGTATGTTTATATACACTTACAGTTCTTCGTTCATAATGTCGTCTCTCACATGTTTGTATATCGTATACTATGCATGTATTTTTAAAAATTGTACAAGGATTAAGTATGATAATGAATAGCATAATAATTTATTACTCAAATGTTGTAATTGTCTATTGTAATTTAGATTCTACATATTTATACATATATAGGTATATGTCTTATAATTACTTAGTAATGTTCTATATAGGTATTGTACTAAACAGTAGATACTATAATTATAAAATTTTGTTGTTTTATATTGTTGTATTAATTTTATTGTTTTGTACTGTATCTCAAAAAAACAAAAACACACGAAATTTAAGTAACTCGAATATAAATTTTACTTCTATGATTAAATTATTAACAAACTTAATTTTTTCGATAAATTAGGCGCATTGCATTGCAATTGTTATGTAATACACTTTTACGAAAATAATTTTTCATATATGCATCTATTTTTTGTAATAACATTACGGATTGAATAAAACCAAAATGAAATTCGAAAATTAACAGACTGAATAATTTACAAAAAAGTAATAAAAACTTATTTTATATCCGTATATGTAGGTAATGTAGGTGTGTCGCCTGAAAATGAAATAACACAAATATCTTGATTCAAACAGATTAATTCATAAAAAAGAAGCCAAAATCAGGTATAAAATCGCTACAGTACATAAATATGTACTATACCTACCATCTATGAATATACATTCTCACCCAATATTGCGTCGGAACTTCAAAAGATGGCGTTCGTAATTATTTGGTGGCAATATTATAATATTCAACGTTAATATTCGAAGTTAATATTCCCCTCCATTTATAACAGATGCAACACGATTATACATTCAGCGTTCTTTGTTTACGAATTCATTGCTATAGAAAGGGTACATCTCATTAAGTCCTCGATATGAAATCATTGTTTTTGTACTCCTTTAAATAACCATGGGCTATGTGCGGACATAAAGTTTAATTCACACATTTATTTTTCAGTGGGAACCGTTATTTACGACTAACCAGTTATTTCTGGCTGATAAGAATGTCGGTGGGCGTAAACTTGTAATTAAATAACGATAATGGCGGGCTTTTGAGGGAAATATGTAACATTATATTTAATTTACACATTTATTATCAGTCAGGAAGGTTATTTTTAGTTGATCAGAATATGGGTGGGTTTATTCGAGTGCGGCTTTTTGGCGGGAATGTGTATTAAACAATATACCTAACCCATTAAGGAGAATATTTGTATACATTGAAATGAAAATAAACTAGTTACGGTATAAATAAGAGATATTACGACTAGATGATATTTTTTTTGTATCATTTTATTTGAATTTCATTCATTTCTACACAACGATGCATAAAAGTGAAATAACTCTTAGTGTGGAATTAAAGTTATAAAAAATGCTACTTATGAATGTTAATAACGGTTCTACATTGCGTATAAATTGAGAGTGTCTTTATTTATATCTCGATAGCATATAGTTTAAAGTTATTCTTCAAAAACACGTTGGTCTATCGCTGATGCAACGTAAGTCAATACCGCACAAAAAAAATGGCGGTTTGCGGAAGATGCCGCACCTCAAATTGGCCGCGTCGATCTAATCTGTAACCTATCGGTGAAAAGATTTCTGATCCTTTTTTAATGTGATACGTGAGATTCGAGTTGCGAGCTGCCAGCGATAAAAATTATCTAATAAACCTTATCTAATATAACACAATAAAATATGTAGATGTAAATTATCTAATATAACACATTGTCAGAGTTCCATATAAGAAACAGCATTAAATAATTATAAACATAATTTAACCTTGAAACTTTACCGATATTAAAGTAAAGCGTCAGTGAAAAAAATATATTGCACGTGCTCAGTATTAGCTATTATTATTCCTTACGTAGTACAAAATGTATTGCTGACATAGCTTATAGTGGTCTAACTACAGGCAAAGTTTAAAAAGAAAATCCGAAATGTCATAAGTATCCTTCCTGAAACCTTATATATTTTCTACACCTTTTATATTATATTAACATTGGCCTCTTTATGCCTTGTACTTGCCTGAAAAAATATATTTATTCGCCCTGTCTCGTGACTTAAGCCGGTCTAATCTATCGGCATGCACAAAGCATTCGTTACTTAGAGCGGGATGCTGTGAGCCGCAAGTGATGCGTGTAAGGTGCCGCAGCTGTGGAAGGGTAAGATCATGCTCGTAGGAAAATTCGAAACTGTGTGTCGGCTTTCGCAACGATGGTAACGAACTTTCGAAGTTCAGTTCACTCAGCGTACACATACGTCTATAAAGTGTCTGATAATTTATTCTATTAATTCTAATCTAATAATTTATTGACTACCTCGTTGGTCGTGTTTGTTGCAAGTGCGACTGCCGATCGGGAGGTCCCGGGTTCGATTCCCGGGTCGAACACTACA
>DWDW01001082.1:0-12443 GCA_018245635.1 Mimoniades versicolor eupheme
TACCATATACTTATTTTTACTTACCCCAAAAAGATCGCACACATGACAGATATCATAGCGCTCAATATGTATATAGCACCAGGAAACGTCGATATGGAGACATAGTACAAAGAATTGAACAGTTCTGGCGACAACAGCGTGAAAACCCCTTCCAACGCACCAATCAGCGCAAACACTTTAGCTATGTCCTCCACTGGCAACATTTTAGTTAGAAACGATCTTATCAGAGGTGATGATAGCCCTTTGAACAAAGATATCCCGACACCTAAAATAAATTAGTAATATTACAAGTAGAGAACAAAAAAGGTATAATAATTTATTATAAATTTGTTTATTCAGAGTGAATAAGGTGCAGATGAACAGCCTTCACAAATTTACACACACTATTTACCCAATAATGTTTTAGCAAAGAACTGAAGCAACTGTAACTAACATTTTACTTTAAATTGCACGCAATCGATTTTCATATAATCGAATACAATAATGGATTTTACACAATTAAATACAATAATCGACTATTTTTATTTATATTAGCGATTAATTCCCAAGCCCAATCTCTTACGGGGTGGACAGAGAACAATGAATGTCTAACATATCCTTACAGACGTGCCACGCTTCGTCTGCATTCATCACACTCCTCATTAGGTGCGTATGATTGTCAATATGGACTCACTGAGGTACATGTGCCACGTCGTAGTCGCGAACGCCCACAGCGAGTACGCCGCCGCGGACGACACGAACGCGACGAGGGCGAACACCAGATCGCTGACACGCAGCACCCTCTGCACCACCATCACACCGAAGAAGGACCCGGAGAATGCTACGGCCGTGCTCACAGCGGAAAATATCGTGTACTGTTTGAGGGCCCAGCTCAACTTTTTTCTCGTGTACAGATAATCCAAATTCATTAGCCCAAAAAAGATAAACATCGTCAAGCAATTCGCGACGGTTAATAGAAGTATCTGCGCCCGCCCGTAGTTTGGACGTCGCTTGAAACATTCTCGAAACATCTCCTTGACTAGCAGAAAGTCTAAAACTGTGTTCAATCCGCCCTGAAACGTGAACAATAATTATCATATGAACAAAAATACCCAAATATTCTGACTTCTATGTTATTCTATTACTACTTGGCTGCCTCGTTTGACTAGTGGTAGCAGGCGTGACTGCTGATCGAAAGATCCTGGGTTCGATCCCAGGGTCAAGTTCTATTGGGTTATTTAATTGAAAATTAATAGCAACTAAAAGTCAGAATTCGGACCCGGGACCCGAAGTATGGCAATAAGTTCACCACGTAATCCATAAAGGGGGGTATAACGTAAATGGTGAAATGTGGAAGTGTACAGGCGTGATGTTACGTTAAAATAACATGTTTTTTTATACCTGGATAGCTCCAGAAATAGACTCTCTGACGTACACGCTGGTGAAGACATACGCTATAACGAACAACGAGGCCGATATCAACAGCAAGTAGACATTCCCAACAGCTCTCAACAAATAAGAACTGATTAGAGATCCCGTAACACTTCCTGCCGACACTGTCGCTTCTAATATTGTCATTCTGAAAAATTGATTAAAAGAATTATGAGGATATTATTTGACGTTACCCAAACTACCAACACTATAAAATCAATAAAAAGCAATATAATGAGGTAAATAAATTTAATGTGATCCGTCTCACAACTCACAATAGAATATCTTTGCAAACATTTTCACAGGTTGATATTACGGTCGATTGGAATTAAACTTACACTAATACTTATAATTTGTGAGAGCCAACTAAGGGGGTTAATAGCAAGAGGAAATATTTCCGTGCATGAAAAAATGTCCGGGTAAACGGGTAAAAACGGGTAACTTTTAAAGAAAGCGTCAAAAGCGAAGCGGAATGACAATGATGTGTCTGTAGGATTTACTACATTATTTTGGGCTAAGCAAATAGTTGAGATTTCGTATACAGCGGTTTCATTAAGTACTATAGACAACGAAAATTTTAAATTATTCTACTCAGCACACTTCACTTCGTTTACAGCTACTAAATTCAGATCAAACCCTTTTTCATTGCTAGAGGCCATTGTGCTGAACTTATGAACAGTTTTTAATTACCTAAAACTGGACGCTTTTAATCTGTCTATCACGTAAGATAGTTCTCCTTACCTCTTCCCCCCATAGAACTTACATAAGAAATCAAAACCTCAATTCGTTGTGTGAATGTTTTCTATTAAAAAGTTACAATGACAGTCGCAAAATATTTTCTGTATAAATAAATGCAACTTACCTAATAGATCTGTTTTCTTTGGAAGTGACGTCACTCATATAGCAATATGCGCCTGTGAATAAAACGGTGAAACCTCCAGCCAGAGACAAAGGAATAATGGTGATCATATACCACCAAGGGCCTAAATTTTCCATCATGCTGTATACAACAACCAACCCTCCAGTGATAGACATACCTGAAAATATTCTATTATTACTGCGTTTGAAGCTGTAGACATGATTTAAGAGATGCTTTGGGTAAATAGAAACCGAAACAAAAGAATAATGGTGATCATATACCGCCAAGAGGCTAAATTGTCTATCATGCTGTAGACAACAATAAACCCGCCACTGATAGACAGACCTGAAAATATTCCATTATTACTGAGTTTGAAGATGTAAGCATGATTCTAGAGTTGCTTTGGGTGAACGGAAACCGGAGACTAATCGATGACATAAGTAGATTCCTCGTGGTTACTAAACATCGTCATTATATTGCAGACGTAGGGAGGTGTTATATTCAAAGTTGCTGTGTGTAAATATTACTATAGGTATACGATACACAAGCAAAAAAAATGATTATTCTAGAAGTGGTAAAAATATGAGATAGTCATATAAAAAAAATTTAAGACGACTATCAATACAGATAACTTCAATGCAGAAATATACTGTTTCGGACACAACTTATGAACATAAAAATCTAAATAGAGTCGATAGAAAATATTACAATATATCATCAAATTACTCGTGGCATGACTAGATATTTAAACATGTGTCACACTATAGCATAACATGATAGCATTTTAAGTTCCCTGACACATAGGAAGTTTAATGCGTAATAAATTAAATATAACAACGATAACACTAAAACAGCGGTATCAAACCCGCGGGCACCATGCGGCCCGAGATGAACATTTTTGTGGGAAAGTCAATATATCTAGCTAGCATATAAAATTTTAATATACGTGTCGCCGCAATAATATTTACTAATTGATTAATTTTCTGTTGTAATGTGGATCCCTAATTATTCGCCGCACAAAGGCAATAAAGCAGCAGGTACGAAATTATTTTCAGTTTTGAAAGTACTTATATGTGCAAGCAATTATTTTATGCTACGATAGGATTTAAATCTTGAAATTCTTCAAAGTAATTCGTCCCAGCAAATAAAATTTCTCCCGAAATAGAAAGATAATATCACAGAAGAAATTTCAAGTATCAGGACGTTAACATTAATTTTACTTTATATATGCTTATTACAATGTACTAGTCAAAATAAAAATATATGTGTTTTGTCTTTTGGCGAAGAAGAAAACAGTAGTAATCGTTATAAAGTTTAAAATATTAAAATTTAAACACTAAAAAGACAAAGTGAAATAGCAATTTGACGATTCCAATAACAAAAACTATATAATTTCTCGATACCTGATATTCTTTGAATCATAAACATTTTGAGGAGACTAAAATATTGACAAATTTATACACGGAAAATATAAGGATGGCATGACTCATAACCAGCAGTACATCTGGCGACAAAATGACACAACAAATTCATTTGAATTTGGAACTTAATGTCACTTTATTAATTTGTATTATTTGTTTAACGCAAAAATATATTTAACACTCGGTGTTCTCTATCTATCGCATATTACTGCAATTGTTTAATGTGCAATCACCTTCAGTCTCATTTTGATTCTAATTCATATCAACTCTCGCAAAAATTCAAACTTGTAAAGTATCTCATTAGCGGTCTGAATCTAGCAGAGAATATGAATAACGATGCACCTACATTTGTTGATACCGCAAATTCTAATTGCCAAAATAAGGTGCTTTGTAGTCTGATAGTTCAAATCCCATTGAGGACATTTACATAGAAACAGTCTACATTTACAATAGCTTCTAGATCTAGACCGAATTGAGAAGCAGCCACATAGATAGGCCATTAGATTTGCATATTAGATCTAATTAGTACGTGATGAGCCACACTTTGATTAGGAAACAAATGCCCAAAGTATAATCCCAACAAGCTAACAAGGTAATCAAAACCCTCCGAAAAGTACCAGATACAAATGCTCTCGTAAAGAAATGCGTGCAAGACGATAAAGTGAATAATTACTGCGTGACAATTACTTCAATGGAACAGTTGTTCAAAAACTACAGACTAGTGATGGTCTTGGGAATAGTGATGAAAATTCTTATATTGGTTTAGAGGAGTTTGTTGCCTTTATTAAGTTATTTGTGCTCATCATCACCATCATCATCATCATCATCAGCCTATTGCATTCCACTGCTGGAAATAGGCCTCCCCTGAGGGAATACGTCTATAATCCCCACGCTGGGCATGTGTGTTGGGGATCGCAGAGACACGCTTCTAGCACCGCCTCCGCTGCTGTCCGTAAGTGGTCAGGTCCTATAACTATGCCTAGACAGACCGCGCCATTGCGCAATCTGCCAGCGCTAGGTATACTTTCAGAATTTTACTATGCTATATTAATATTTTATTAGTTTAATAATAATACGTATGAAAATCGACATAATAATAATAATATCTTGGGACGTCTCCACACACGGCCATCTGATCTCAAAGTAAGCATCAACAGAGCTTGGGGTATGGTAACCAGACGGCTGATAAATTACAGAATATAAATTGTCGCAACCCATTATTATCACAATGCTCGTGTATGAATGACTCGATGTTTTTGTTCTTAATGCAATAATAGAACTTTGTTACTTACCGAACAAGGGCCACGTCACTAAAGGCTTTCGCCCGTGTGTGTCCGACCATACACCCATGAATAATGAAAGTATCGCCGGCACTATGGACTGGAAAACCGTTTTGAGCGTAATGACAAAAGCCGCATACTTCTGTACCTCCTCTTCTAGATGGTGGGTGCCGTTGGTCTTGATTGGTGAAAGGAATATTTTGCACTCTTCTGTAGTGTGATTCAGTGAGTGCAAACATGTTCTGTACAGAATTATATTGCTTATTGCAGCACCTAAAACAATTTTTCAGTTACTTCTATTCAGTATCTAACGTCGACTATACCTACGCAGCCAACAGGTAGACATATATATTAATATTTAAGTCTTAGTCCCACAAGAATTTGTAGTCATGCAGAAGGACCGATAGTAGTCATAGTCATAGATGTGTGACTCTAAAAACAAAATGCAATGCAAATGCTTCTGCTCAGTTGTAGCTTTCTAGTGGTCTAGTACGAAAATAACAAAATACAGTGTAAACTCCACATAACGATATTGAAGGGACTGTGCATGTTATAGCGTTATAGAGAGTTGCCTTTAAGTGGAGAGAAGAAAAATCAAAATTAGAAAAAGAAAAAGTTTATTTCAGACGTGTGAGTATACCTAATTATTTATTTGAACGCTATTACTTATAGTCTGTCACTTTTCTATGACGTCTTTTGCTGCTTTTGTTATATTTTTTAACTTATTATAATCATATCTTGCGATGTGGAGGCACCTTGGTGATAAAGGAAGTGATTTTCCAATAATTTAGCTGCTACCAGAGCTTCTTTAATGTTTGCTTCTTTATTAGTCATGGTCAACAACATTCTACACGCGCAAGCAATCCCAATTCGTAAAGAAAGGAACGAATGTCTTTGAAAGTTCGGCACGCATGTTGCCGATAGTAGAATCGCTTGCGGGCTAGTATAAAAAAGTGACAAAAAACGTACACAGATGTGCCGTTTTCACTAATTTTGGCAACTTATTTAGATTTTTTACTTAATAGTTGTCGTTATTGAGAGTGGGTTTAACGCTATATAGAATGTATCATTGTATAGAAAAGAAGCTAAACGAACCAAAGCCGAGTGATTTCGACGTTTTTGGGAGTTTATCGTTAAATCGAGTGACGTTAATAGAGTTTACACTGTATTATCATTTCGCTAATAATAATGATACTATTGTTAATATCTTACATATTCTGCAGTGGTTGAAAAAACATATGTATTAAAGAGGTACATAGAATTCAAAATTTCAATAATTAATCGTGAAGGTCAAGGTTTGCAAATCTGTAGTAAATACTTCAGTTATTTAGATATCAGGTATATAACAAATAATACAGTAAGGCAATAATACAATAATATGACAATAATACAATAAGGCAGTGATAGCCTAATGGTTTGAAATTCGACCTCTCACTCCGGGAGACCGGGCTCAAATCCTAGCGCGCAACTCTTAAAAATGTGCGTTTTAAGTTTAAATGTCACTTGCTATAACGGTGAAGGGAAACATAGTGAGGAAACCTGCACATCTTAGAGTTCCTTGCCCATCCCATTCTGAGAGGAGACTCATGCTCCAGCAGTGGGACGATAAAAGGGTCGAAAGAAAAAAATAATATATGTATATGTATACAAGTAAAAAATAGGTACCTAATTAATAAAATGTAAGTTACTGTATTTAAAATTACCTAACTATATTTAAATAACAAAACCAATTTTCCTTTTACGTCTTGTTTTTACATTTTTATGGCCGTCGACCCAGCCCAGGGTGGTCATGACCCCCTCACTGGATCCGCCCTTGATATACATGTACATATGTATACCTAACCAGAAACATCACCATAATTGAGCATTGAGCACACCGCTCCTCGCAGAACAAGATTTAAGGTCACAGTTGGCGAGTAACCAAGTGTCAAACAATCTTATAAATTTGTGTGATCAGAGGTCCGCACTGGAACTGGAAACTGGTACTTGAATCAATACACGATCACCACCATTTTGCCTCGGACCAAAATGAAATTCTACCCTGACCAGTTTTGCTGTTTTGAAATATTTGAAACTTGCTTTTGAATGATTTTTTCCTAATCAATACGCCACTTAAAAAGACAGCAATAAAAAAATATATGCAGCGTGTTATAAATTAAACATACCTGATAATGACACCGATAACATAGTAAAAAATAGTGGAAACTCCATCGTAATTCGGAATGGTTTACTCGGTATTTCACTTATTGTGTACGTATTAGAATTCGACTCCATAGTTTGCGGTTCCTCCTGACTCATTGTCACTGAGATAATTTACTGGAAATAATGAAGTTGAACGTAAAAATAAAATAATATATAATTTAAAAGTTCGTATCTCTTGAAAACACGAACGACACTAACATTAGGTACTGTAGCTCGAACAGTAATGACGATATTGTGAAGCGTCACCTCTAAAGTAACACCCAAGCCCGTGTCTCAGGTATACAGGACAATTTTGCAATATTTTTTTGTTCTGGATTTTTGGCATCGTCTAACTAATGCGCTTACCAAGCGTCAGGTATTAAAATATATCAAGTTCCTTATAAAAATTAACATAAAACCAGTCGAAAACAAGTCTTTGTTGCGGTCGAAATCAAATCCACAAGACGTGGCACACGTTATGAGAGTTTTCACCTAAATTAGCATGAAGAAGGCTGATCATTTTATAAGTTGAAACAAATGTGTTTGGGACAAGATGTGTCCAATAAAATATTCATCAATACCTACCTATATCTACCTAATTCAAAACATTATAATTCCTGACACGGTAAATTTAACTGTTTCTTATTATGATGATACCAGAGCGTAATTATTACAACTGCATATGTGAGCGCTTTAACTATTATAAAGTGGCATACGATTTTTGCTCCACAATTCTAAAAGAAAAAACTACGATAATGCTGACATTACTTTTACGAGTTTCATACAGTACTGGTGATTCATTTTCGAAACCTACTGAACGACAAATCGGTAAACGCAGAAACTGGTTCTCCTTGTAAAAGGCTGTCCAATAATATCATGAGGTGAATGCTTATATTACCTACTAGTAGCCTACGTTTATATCGTCCTTGTCTGACCAGAGTAAGAATACATTCCACGACGCAAGGATAAAAGTGTCGTAAGAGGCGATTAAACCCGGCGCTGACAGATCACGGTATTGGTCCGGTCTGCCTAGGCACAGTTAAATGCTCTGGCGGCTTATGATTTGATATGATCATCTCTATATATATTTGTACATCTCTCTATATATAAATCTGGACCACCTATCACACCGTCCAGATATACAATATTAGGTACTTCTTTGTTCTTGACAATGAAATATCATATGTAAATTGTCATTCATAATCATTCTTAGTTTCCTTATAAATATTTTGTTAGTTGATAATAGAAGTTATTTATGGTGTTGTCACAGCTGAATTTTTTTGACGATATTAAGTGAATCTTAAGTACAATACGAAGGGTTAGCTATGGATATATCTTGCATGACAATTTTTAATGTGCAGTGCCACAAAAAATTATTCGAGTTTTATTTTGGTTTGTTCTATAATATGCTATGAATTCGAATATGGAATTTTCTGCTATAATATTTTAGTATATACAGGTGTATCTTCTACATATTTAATGGAAAATGAAGATTATGCCTACAAATATTATTCGGTCCTCTAATACTAATAAATGGAATGAATATAACAATACAGTACAGGTTATCCTTCGATTGTTTGTCAAGAGATTGTTTCTAATGGGTCATTAAAATAAAGGTTTCTCTGAACTCTTATTAAATTAAGCGCTAATTGGCAAGACTTTTATCAACAACGCCTCCGGTTAATATAATAGGATTGTACATACAATAAAAAAATTACAAATTTTCAAATCCAAAGATATTCGAAAATTGAATCCGAATCTGAAATTCTAACGAAAGATGACAGACGTGGCTCTAAAAATACAGGCTAATGAAAGATTTAGCGAAAGAGAAATTTTAATCACAAATAACAATTAATTTCTCATAAATACCACAGTTGAGTTTGACCCTATTTACAATGAACTAAATAGTTATCATAGAGAACGGACATATAAAACTTTATCACAGTTAACATTAGCTTTTGTCAGCGACTGTTTAAACTGTATTAATGTGTGGGTAAGCGTAACATCACGCCTGTCATCCCCGAAGAGGTAGGCAGAGGAATTTAGAACACTCCCACGTTTCACCAGTTACGTTTACTTCCCACTTTGGAATAGGTGGTGGCCTATTGCCATACAACAGGCACATATTAATGTGTGCGTGTTCTACTAATTTAAGCAACGTACATTTTTAAATCCTCAAGAACAGGGAAGATATTATTTATAATTTACTATGTTGTTAAATGCTAAGATATTTGCTTATAAATAAAAAGTCTTGTTATCACAAATAGGTACTATATTTTATTTGGGTTGATTTTACCTCAGAAACAAAAATGTTTCTTACACAGACATCAAATTATTTGAAAAGAATTGAATTGTGACTTTCGGCTACTAGACATCAAAAAAGTTTGATAACTTTTTGGCTGATTAAGAAGGCTTCATATACGAACTAAACCATTTTCACAAATTCTTGTATTGGAAATCTACAACAGTTAAGTTGATTTAAGTAGCATTAGCACTTTAGCACTTTAGCATAAATGACTGTAATACTGTCACTACTCCTACAATAAAAGAATAAGAACCATATTTTCGAAAAGAAGAATTCAACTACACTCAAAGAAATATTTAATGTAATAATGAATTATTTAGTTTGATTAATCAAATTTTCAATCATTATCAGCAGTATAAAATTCACATAAATATTTATTTATCTGCCTGTTATTGTTACCATATCAGTTGAATACCTACTAAACTAAAGGCACATTTTGTAATTATCTTTCTACTGACCAAAAATAGATGGCGCAAGTAGTAAGGAAAAAACTGACAAATCTGACTATGAGATATAAAATGAAATTGTGATAGAGAGAAAAGTGCGCAAATATTTTTATTCCCACGATTTCCATCGTTGAAAATATATTCTTCGCTTTAAACGCGTAATTTTCCTATCAATTTAAACTAAACAATAAAATAAATATAGTTCAAGGGCAACTATCGTGCGCAATTAGTTTGGACCTGAACATCATCTGTTCTAAACAAGCAGCTTTCGAAAATAATTGGAGACGCAATTAACATAACAATATTTTTAACAGTCCAAAAAATCTCGAACTCTTAAAAGTGGTGGAAACTTTACGAGACTTTTTTTATAGAGGCTTATTTCACGATAACGAAAAATCACATATATTCAACTTTGGACTATTTTCGCCTATTCCCTATCACAAATTTGATAACAGATAATACTATACCATAGATTATTATTCACTTAAAAACGTTAAACCACCATTAATCAATACAAATCAATACAGACGAGTTTTGGAAAACAAGACAAAGGTGACATGCTACATAATTACTTTTTAACAAAAACAAAGTAATCCTTTATAATCTGTTTTTAATATTTATTTGACAGGTATTATTGAACAACAATAGTGAAATGAATTACATTTTTTTTTTGAAGTCATGCGTATATGTGTCGGATATATATTATTATGCCGATGCTATAATCGTGAGCGAGAATGGCATAATTTTATCTGCAATGTGTAAGAGCCAGGTTTTTAAAATAATGGTAGGAACTGCGGGTATACCTAGTTGTTGAGATTTAAAAAAGCTTATTTTATGAATAAACTATTCATAAAATAAGTACTAGTACTAAAATGAGTATGTTATTTTACAAAAAAGTGGTAAAATATTTTATTCAGTTGCCAATATAAAATATTGGAAAAGGTGAAAATTTAAAAAATTATTTTTTAAGCCAACATAGGCAGCTAAAATAAGGATCAAGAGCAACAAGATACGAGGTTATAGAGTGAATAGTGAAAAAAGATAATCCACGTTTCCACTAGCATTTCTATAAACACATATCATTTTCAGTGTTCACATTGAACTCAATTTTGGTTACTAACGAAATTTTCGTTAAATCGTAATATTTTACTTTAATTTTATTAATTTCTACCAGAAGGTTACACGAAAAATCACATAACACCATCAAGAAGAGATTAGCATATTACAAATTTTTAACACTCCCTTGTATACAGACATGAGTAGAATTCATACGTAAATATTGTATAACAACGGCTATAATACTAACTCCTGTAGTAACCGTTCACTTGATAATAACTTTGTTTATTGTAACCATTTGGACAATGATAATAAATTTTATCAAAGGATAAACTTATCCTTATCATTCCTATAACATTCGAAAAACAAAGTCGATAAGAAAGAACTTTTCCTATTAACACTTTATTATTATACGCTTCGGTCGTGTCTAAAAGGAAAAAAATATTTATCTACAAATAATACTCATACTATAAATAATACTTATACTATAAATAGTGCTTATACTATAAATAATACTTATACTATAAATAATACTTATACTATAAATGATACTTATATTATAAATAATACTTATACTATAAATAATACTTATACCATAATAATACTTTTACTATAAATAATACTTATACTATAAATAATACTTATAAAACGGTTCCGGTAATGAAACTCAAATATTACGTTGAATAAAAACGTTCTGAGTTAAAACTTCGTAAATTCCACTGATTAGCTGTCAATTTCAAAAGATATACCTACCTTATTTATACGTCGTTGCCATCGTTGGACGTTAACTGAATTGATTAAATATTATACGGGCCGATCGTGGTTTTAAAAATTTGATTAGCGGAACATGCATGAAGTTCGCCCTTTATTGCAACTTTGTTACGAAGCTGGGGCAATAGTGTAAATAAAATAAATAAACACCAAATTATGTGCATATAGTATTTTACACGCAAGTCATTTGATTTATGAGCTATATTAATAGAAAACTCAGAATAAAAATTACGTATTTTTTTATTGTAAAATCTGAAATAAGATATTTCAACTAATGGGCATCAGTTGCAAAATCTTTTTCCAACAAATTTAAGTTTGTAATTGTAACTGTTTTTTTTATTCGTTTTCTTTCTAACTATGGATAAATCCTATTAGTAAAATAAGGAGCTCATCATATCGTCGTTGCGCGTACAAAATTTGCTGTTTTTTAGTTATTTTTGGTTTTTTACGCAGTTTTAATCGTTTCTGTGACCTGACACATACTGTAAAAGTAAAAACAAAAAACAGCTATGGGCTAAATGAAATATTATTCACATAGCTAAAATAAACGTAACTTCACGCCTGTAATCCCCTAAGAGATAGGCAGAGGAATGCAGAACATTCCCACGTTTCACCGGTTACGTTTACGTCCCACTAAGGAATAGGTGGTGAGCCTATTGCCATGCATCGGGCACATCTCCAGACTCTGAACCACTACTAGAAAATCTAAATTAG
>DWDW01001083.1:0-12442 GCA_018245635.1 Mimoniades versicolor eupheme
AGACTCCGAGCACACTACTAGAAAATCTAAATTAGAAAATTTTTAGTAGTGCTCGACCTGGGAATCGAACCCAGGAGCTCCCGTTCGGCAGTCGCACTTGCCACCAACACGACCAACGAGGCTCCAGAAATTAAGAGTATGTATGAACATTTGTAAATATAAAGTACACAAAGCAGCCCGTGATCTCTAGGGACGTCTGAAGCAATTTGAATTATTAAAAGTTTCAAGAGCTCTGAGAGTGGCACACAAAGGGGGCAATTAAATAACAAATTGGCGAAACGAAGAACTATTAGCGTTATGCTTCAAGTCTTAGCCCATATCGGAACATTCGATCTAGCACTTCCTGTTGAGCGTTTTCTTAGTTGCTGTCCTATTATTCAAAAGTGTTTGATTTCTAACCCTAACATATATTTTAGGTAGAAATTATCTCATTGAGCTCAATACACTGTTTTGTAAATACCTTCCACTTTCACTTCCACGCAGTCATACATTTGGCAAATCAATATTATGGGATTCTGATTCAGAATATTTTACCATGAAAACATTGAGGAAGACGAGCCTCATCGTGAAAATATAAAACGTGTTTTACCGTGTGGGACTTCCTTCCTAATTCAATTAATAATTAATTAATTTTGCGGAAACATTTTTTTAATAAGGTTACACGAATAATAAGTCCGGGTATGTACTTAAGGTATTTACGAACACGTGTTTTGTCGTTGGAGACTATTTCTGGCGTTGTGTCACGTGTAGTAGGTGACAATCGATTAGAAGGCATTTAGGTTTGAGCGCTTCTTTTGATCCATGGAAGTTACAATATTGATAAACAACGTAAACAAAGATTTACTGGAGTTCTTGGATTATACGAAAAGTGGAATATCTAGAAAACTACGATTATTACGACTACGAGATAAAGGTCGATAAATATAACCATGAGTGAAGATGGTGCGAGAGGCTGTGCTCTGTGATCTGCAACCCGCATGCCTGGTTGGGGGATGTGGGCACAACCCCTCAGGAGAGGTCCAGGTCCGGCAGTGGACTAGAAAAGGCTGATGATGATAAATTATTACCATGTGATTCTGAAATATTTCTGCTGAAAGTTGTGGGCGTTGATGAAGTAATCCTTCGACCTACGTCTACAAACTAGAGTATACGTTGACCTTGAACGTATGTAGAACGTAAGTGTAGACAAGAGAGATATTTAGTAGTAAATGTTAATAAGTATGGCAATATAGAAAAGCTACATATTAATATAGATAGAGTCAGAAGTCTCCAAAACCATTCTGCAAGTATGAAGAGAGTGATGAATGTAGAATATTATACATATTTCATATTACTATATGTACCAACAAAATATCTTTTTTTTTTGGAGAATAAATGTTTTCTGTGCCAACCTTTCATCATCACCTGGGTTGACTGGTAGAAAATGCCAATTGGCATTAAGTCCGCCCTTTGTTACCAGCAATAAAGGATAAATAAATAAATAAATAATTCGTAATTCAGAATCATAATTCATATTCATAATCACTATCAACCCTACTATCGTTTCATTATTGGACACGAAGGGTTAGGACCATAGTCGGGTACGCTAACCAAGTAAGGATTCACACACGTCACACGCCTTACAAAACTTAATCTAAAACTCTAAGGTGTGAAAGTTTCCTAATAATGTGTTTCCTTTCCGTCGACCTTCACACAACACTTCCGCATTTCCACAGGTAAAGGCGTAGAGGGCCACAGAAACACCACGAAGATGTCGTACGTGTGCCCCCCGCAGTTCATCCGGCTGGGCCACAGCTGTTACTACTTCAGCGAGAACAAGGCCACGTGGCAGAATGCGCTTTTCTCTTGCAAGGTCAGAATCTAGATTGTTCTTCACTAATGAACCTGTAACAAATTATGTATAAAGTGAGAGAAAGAAGGAAAACTTTGTCGTAATGATTAAAAGGTTATATGAGTAAGAGAGTCATGAAATGACGGTTTATGAAGGAAAAACAATACGAAAAACAAATCACGCGTAAAACAGATCGATTGGAAATAAGAATAAAAAATACGAGTATCTGATAGTTAAATAACAGTTTTAGAATTGAACATTTCGTAATAGATCATGTTTTATTTGGGCTGTTATATCACTTCGTCTGTAAAAATATTTTTTTTAACTACGTGGACCTGGAGGTCATTTAGCGAAGTCCAGTTATTATGGTCCAAGTTTAACCGGTTCCAATGGATGATACACTAGACACGAGACCAAATATCGCCAATAGCATGATATTGACAAATTTATGTATTTTAAATTCTTTAATACTATAATGGATAAGCCAACATTTGACTCGGTCATTAATCAAAGGTAGTTTTAATAATTTAGCAGTCAATTAATGATATCAAATAAGAACCTGTCTGATTTTTGATGAATATAAATTATGTAGCACTTTTTATTACTGTAACGATAATCCTCGTAAGGAAACATAGCATGGAGTTCGTTAGGGCAGCTAGAAAAAGTACGATTTTGAACTTTTTAATGTATAATATGTTATTTTATATAAAGTACTTATCTCCAAATGTGAAATCATACAAGGGTTGATGATAGAGACAATATTATGTGATACTTAATATGTATAGGTACATACATAGGTGTATAACGTCATTTGTCAATGATATATAATCCAACATAAGTTTTGTTGCTGTTTAAAATACCTCTATTATTATTAAACCTTATCAAAATAAAATTGACAATGAAGAATAAATTTCCAATTATAATCATCAGCCACACCTAATGCTGACCAACGTTAATACCACCATATCCGGAAGACTCGCACCAATAAAAATTTGACATTGAAAATGGTATTATTAAATAGCGAGCTCAGTCTAATACGCAGAATAGTAACAAATGAATAAAATTAAGCAGTCGCGGTCCAAATTAAATACGCATAACTCTAGTTTATCCAAACGGTAATTGTCTATAAAAAATATTATCATTTAATTGAGAGACGAGAAGGCCTTCCTAATTCGCCCGTAGGAACGCTCCGTCAGCTTGATTCGAATTTACTGCGGCAGTAAACTTAAGTGGTACGTCCTTAACATCGCGAACTCCGCGGCTTATTTTGTCCAGTGACGCATTTGCAGTCGCACTATACACTATTCTTGTTTCCACCGCCCGATGCGTCTGTGACTCACTTGCTCGAAGGTTTGTCGGCTTTTACCGATTGTCTTTTGTCTCCCAATATCTTAGTTCTATTTAGAACGCCCCTGGTAATTCTTACCAGTACCTACCTCAGAGCATTTGATGTTCGAACATCTTTTGTCTTCATGTTAATGCAGGGTAGTAGAACCCTGTGATTAAGGTGGGAATATAAACGTATTAGTATATCTAACAAAAGTATATACAGTATTTCTGTTTTAAGGTTGGCAATAAAATGTACCAAGGTGCTGAGGCGCTTCCATTCTCGAAAGAGGGGATGGCGCCGCATGAATCAGATATCCGATGTCGGGATAGAAAATTTATAGCTATAAATTCACCGAACTTACATAGTTTGGTAATTTTATAGCTAAGGGTATCAGTTGATGGCGATATTATTGCCATATATGGTTTATTGCCGTTTAAACAGTAGATGAACAAACGATTTAACTTATAACTATAGTACTGTTAAATATTTTCATCTACTGAATGCTAATCTGTTAAATGTTTCTGAATTTCCGAAACATAAATACGTAATCTTTAATGTTCACTTAGTTCGTTATTTATATATGCACATAGTTACGCAGTCATTGCCAATAACAATATTATATTAACCATGAAAAGAATAACACAGACATCGTCCGCGTACATATTATATTAATGTACGTATTGTATTATAACTATTATAAGTCTATAAATGTACTGTTTCTCTTTACGCGAACATATTCTCTTGAGAAATAAAATTTTAAACCATATTAATACTAAAAGGTGTTAGTCAACAAGTGTGTATGAGAACTAGAACAATTATGACACAATTTAAAAGCATGCAGCCTTCAGTTTATTTAACGTGTTCGCGAAAATGGAACAACAGATTTTTTGTGGATGCGTTTAATGAGTTATCCTTGTATTTGCCTAGTTTGTCACGTAGTTTGGAAACACGTTAATTTACTTAGGGTTGCCGCCTGTCACATTCCAACAAATAATTAAATTGATGTTCGAATTATTTTCATTTAATATTATTCAATGTCCTGAAAACTTTATACCAAATTTATTGTTTACCTATTTAGGCCCAAAGGCATGCCAAAATGTCTTTATTCAACATGTATCAGTTTTGCAATACAAACACATTTGATCGCTACAGTGGTGAATACGACCCCAGAAGTCCCAGAGCTTACCACAGCCTACAATGTAGGTTGAGAGATGAACGATTGAACGACCTATCTTTTGCTATACGCCGCAATTTATAAAACAAAACATGACGATTGCTCCATACGTCTGGCAATGCACCGGAATCCGTCACTGAAATCTGTCAATGTTCTGTCTGTGGTCTGTCAATGGTCTGTGAAATCTGTCAAATCTGTCGTTCAATCTACTTAGCAGTAATTACGCCAGACAACATTACTAATCTTTCTGCAGTGTCCCATTGACTAGACTAGGAGGGACTCTACCCGTACCTATAGTACCTACTCGTAGTATATAAAATAATTATGCATTTATACAAGTTTACATTTTTCATTATTTATCTGGTTATTACATCAATCGCTCTGCCTAGTTTACGATCAGATAGCTGTGCGAGGAGACGTCAAAATATATTTGTTATTATTATACAAACCGCTTTCGGAGTAGGCAGAGGGAGCACTGATAAAAGTTATTTATTAGTCATTTAATATATATCGAATGGCAGCTCGAAAAACTGCTGTCTGACCGAACATATTATATATATGTGTATGTATGCCTCTATATGTCTACGTATATTTAAGTATGAATAAATGTCTACCTACATATGTCTATGTGAACATCTACGACATGCTCTGTCCATCACCCAGGGTTGACTGGGGGAGAATGCCATTAGGCATTAAGTACGCTCTTGTATCCCTTATCTTAAGGTAATACAAAAGTTCAAATAAATAAATAAACATTAAAAATTACAAGAGAAGTCGAACATTCAGTTACAGTTTCAGTATCAGTGGAATATTGGAGATGGGTTGGCTCTACCGATAACCACATACAAGTCTTTTAGTATTTTTTTTCAACGAGCAGCCCTACCGTTCTTGGGCGCGCCAACACGTTCCAATGAGTCGTGAAAAATATTGCCGCTAAGGCGGTCTCGTTTGCGAATCCCGGTCTGCGTTGTTCCAAGTAATTCCGACTCAGACTGTTTGACTAGGTGTCGAGTCACAGCTATTTCATACATAACTCATTTATATACAGATGCAAAATATAAATGTTTATTGCATTGAACAAATTAATTGAAATAATGCAATAATGAAATATTTTTATGTCGTCACGCCAGATCCATTATGGGGTTGGCAGAGAGCACTGGATGTCAAATATAAATATATACTTGCATCCTTGCATACCTAAAACGCTTCTTCTATTTCTCAAATAGACATTCCACAGAATGACATTGTATACAAATCCATTCAATCACAATAACTGAATGGATGTCAACATCGCATGCGATTGTGACAGCAATTTGGAACGCTTAAGGACGAAATTCGTATAGCGCCACCATTAGAAACCCAGTACCGTTAAGTAGTCTGCTTTTTGCATTTGCATGAAAGACAAGCATGTGACTATCGCGACATTATCGAACTGTCGAATCGAAAGGCTTAAACCTTACACATTATAATCTTACCAAAACGTGCCTGTTTGTTTAAAACTAGCTGGCTGTTGGTTCAGTGGTTAGTGATTTTATTATATTTGTTAGGTTCTAGGCTCTAGGTTCTTTGACTGGTTGTAAAATTATCCACATATGTATATGCATGTATTTACATATGTATATGTATGTATTTACATACGAGTATGTATATATAGTATATGAAGTAAATGGTCACTACAGCACAGGCTGTTTAGTTTAGTACCAGATAACTAGATTCACATCTATGCCCTTTGATATTATTATTATTCATGTTAACTGCCTCGTTGGGACAGTGGTTGCGAGCGCAACTGACCATCAAGAGGTCCATAGTTCAAATTCCGGGTTGGGTACTGTAGGATTTTTCTAACTACACTTTCTAAATAATGGCTCAGAATCTGAATTTGTTTCGGTTGTATGAGAATAGGCTCTCCACCTATTCCTTAGTAAACGTAACTGGTGAAACGTGGGAGTGTTCTACATTCCTCGGCCTACCTTTTCGGGGATAGCAGGCGTGATGTTACGTTAATTTAAATTGCTTTTAGCCGTTAAGCGCATGATCTAACCTTAAATATGATTTGGCTCACATATTATTTGAGCAAACATTGAAATCCTATTTTCATGTCACGTCACATAACATTCGAACATAATATTTGAACGATGTGTGTACCAAATTTGTTCATTATATTTTTAAATAAATTTTTCATTTCCATTGCATCTTATCTTTGGTATATTTTCTATGGTAACTTAAGTCGCTGAGCAACTTGACTAACAAAGTTCGGGCATTCCCTTATGTTACATTGAGTTTTGTTCATATTCCATAACCATGGCTTAATTTGACATAAACACTTATGTATATTCACAGCATAAAGTATCAATCGATCATCAATTTGAATATAACAAGTGGTTAACGGCCTTTTTAAAATTCAATTTGTTGTCCTACAGAAATGACGCGCGATTGATCGCAACAGTATAACAATTTAAATACTGTGTATATTAATTATAATGTTTGTGTTCATATCGATATGTACAGTGTGTCATCGTTATTTACATATGAATACGGAAAAAATATGTGGAGAGCTCGCGAGCCGAGCGAGCAATGTAATACAAATACTGCTAATTTCACGGTTCTTAGTAAGTACGCAAATATTCGACCAGCTATTTTTGCGACTCGTGCACACAAATCAATGTCGAGTAATAAGTATTTACTGTGAAATAAAGACGTTCTACAAAGATATGATTTTAGAACTAACCTGTTAGTTTGGTGGTCAGTCGACTTGAATGCCGTTCCGGGGGTTGCTGGTTCGATTACTGATTAATACAAATGTTTGAATGATAAGCAAAAATAAACCGACACTCGGCCAGCGTGGCAGACTATGACCTCAATCCTCTCATTCTAAGAGGAGACCCGTGTTTCAACAGTGGAACGATAAAAGGGTCGGAAAACGATGTAAAGTTTATAGTTATATGTATAGGTACATGTTTTTGTTAGTTGACTGGTTATTACAGTACGGCGTCTGCCTAGTTTAAAATCAGATAACCATGTTTGTGGAAGTTCGGTGATATCTGAACGTTTTTTATGTTTTATTATTGATAGGTCTATTAAAATTAGTTGTTCCACGCCTACCACCTCAGGAACTTGGCGTTATTATATAGTAAAACTAATACTGTCACTACTTGAGACTAATTTAAGGCCGAGAATAATGATGATAATAATGATATTACGCAGAAACAGTTTTGTAAATTCAATATAATATAATTAAATAATTAATTGCTTTTTGTAAGAAAACACATTTAATATTCACATATGAATATTCGAATAAAATTTATTCAACATATCTATCTTCCCAAAGGACGTGATAAAGATTTTTTTAATTTATTTTATTTTAAGAAAACAGTCTACTTTAGCAATTAGGGCATGTTGTTCGCGAGGCAAAATCCTTATCTAACCGTATTCGTTTTAATTAAATCTCAGTGGAATTAATAATCGGGGGAATTTGAATAAAACTCCCATTTATGCGATAGTGTTCCTGAGTAGAGAGGCTATTAAGGCTTCGCGGAAAGCAAAACAATTCTACCGCGCATGTTTACCATCAAGCCCTCCGTTGAGCCGATCCACCAGGAAACGTTAATTTTGCTCGCATAATCTTGTTTTTGTTCGAGAACAATGTTCCAAATTGCTTTCGTTATACATTGATAATACCTTCCACGTCTCACGCAATGCGAAAACATTGTGCGGAAATTTTCCTTACACTTTAAACCTTAGGTTGTTTCATGTTTTATTAAGATGTGTAAATTCTGTCAACCCACACTTGGTAAGCGTGGGAGACCACGGCCTTAACCCTTCTAATTGTGACAGGATTCTCATGTCAAACAGTAGAACAATAAAAGTGCGGACGATGTTAACGATTCTTGTTGGTGCGCGAGAACAATGTTTTAAAAACCCTTTTGTTTATAATAATAATAATTACTTGTACGTCTCACGTGTGGCTATTTTATTCAAGAGTATGTACCAAACTAAAATAAAGCTAAAACACGTATATATTTCTAAATAATACTTATATAGACAATGTTATACCCAGACAGACAACAAATATTCTTACACAGCATACTCGTATATATGTACTAGATTGTCTCAGTTATTGGAACTTCTGTTATGCCCGATAGAATAATGTTCCTTTACACAAACGTAAGATTTTTGTCTACTAATTTACTAAAATTTAATTTAACTACCTTGGTCTTTTCAAGAACTGTGTCTCACATTGCATTTTTTTTGTATGTGGTCCAAGCTCGACTAATTCAAAAATAGAACGTGAATAATACACTCGAAGTAATTTGAAATTGAAACACACAATTCGAAAATGGAACGGAATAACAAGATGTAAACATCTTTGTGCTACACGTGTCATATAAATAAAAAGTAAATCGGAACAGACAAACCTTTTTTAAATTTTATTTCATTGTATGATAGGCCAGCGATTGGCGCCAATCGCGCCTATAAGAAAGCACAGATGCGTCCTAACATGGAACGCGCATGCCTAGGAAAAGCCTGTTCGTCCTTGCTCTAGAGTTTTAAGTAGTTATGTATCAGTTGAAATTAAGTCAAACTTATTATGTCTGTCAACCTATAAGTACTAACTTGGTCAGTATGGCAAACGATGAGCTTAATTTTTTTCTATTTTGAGAGGAAACCAATGGAACGATGATGATTTCATGATTATGATAATTACTGAAATTAAAATATGATTTATCGTTTTAAACTTTTCTTTTAAACATCTAAATAACCTGACTGTCTTGTGGCCAGTTGTTGATTAAGTGGTTATAAGCGAAACCGTCGATTGAGTTCTGGGTTCGGTCCCTGCGTCCACAAAGTATCATTGAGCGTTTCAAACTTGATATTCCCAGTACAAGCTCGAGATCTGGAATTCTTCCCGCTATGTGGCAATAATATTTTATGATGGGACGTGTAATTTAAACTGGCAAATCATGGGAGTGTCCTACAACACTCCTCTGCCTACCACTACCGGTAAATGGAGGCGTGATGTTATCTAGATTAAAACTAAACAGACCACCGTAGTGGCGCGTGGGCAAGTATTCGGACAATCCGCATCGCCCGGCTGTTTACATTATCTGTTACTACGTTATTCAGAGGTACTCGTACGATCCACATGTTGCGACCGAGAAATTTATCTGCGGCACAGATTGAATACTATTCGTGTCCATGTGTTCAGCGTTGTTATAAGGTCGTAAATCATTACTGACCTATAAATATAACAGAGTGAGGCGTTTCACATACGACTCTTTTTAACTGTGACTAAGGTTGAGTTCGTATGTGTCGAAATTATAATTAGTTTCGATGCCAATTTAAACTTGTAGGAATGTGGCTTGTTAGAAAAAATAATCATTTAGTTTAACTTTTGAACCACATGTTCAGTTCACAAGACGGTAATTTTTCTTCATTACGTCATTATCATTATCATCATCATCATTTTCATCATCATGAACCCTTTTATATAACTAGAAATATTTGCATTTTAATATAGGAACAACATGAGTAACCTGGAAACAAATACCTATAGGTCATAAAATGAATACATCTGCTAAAATATTTAATAATAGAATACAGGTACCTATGTATGTATTAGATTTGGATTCGATGAAATTGTGCAAGAACTCATTGTACTGTTTCGTAATATAAGATATAGTTCTAGCGTAGGTGGAGAGTCTAGCCTATATAAGGATTCACTAAGCTGTATAGATCTGTGGGTGGGCACTAAATGAATTGTAATAGTGCTTATCTTTCCCTTCGGCTTTCCAAGCAAGCAAGCAAATGCAACCACATTCACTATGGTCGTCGACTGCAAACATTACAATGTTGCTACAGCGCAAAATCTCCCACTACAGTCCGTCCATTATCCAAGAATTCCTATAAAAGTATCACATCTTTTATATAGCGAATATAAAACAGCAAAAAAATGTTATTAATTGGAATTTAAATGAATAAAATAGAAATTAATGATTGTTATAAGACACCATTGGGCTAGTTCCTTTCACGGAGTAGGTAAAGCCACAGCCTACCAACTGTAATCATGGTGTTATCATTAATCCGATGACAAAATTGTATGAATAACACAAGCAACAGCATAACAATGACAATAAAGTATTTTATAACTTCCTTACAGTACTTAACTTGTACTATGACCATATGAATTCATTAATACAGTCCGCGATACGACAGCGGCACGTGGGTGTAGGATCTGGCTGATATAAGCGCTCTCCACTGAACTGTATCACTGTGGGTGGTGTGCAATTGAAATGTTGCTCATACTCTACATTACTAACGAGTTCTGGCCGTCGAATAGATCAGACGGCGACGGCGACGCCTTCAATCGAAAAAGTACTTTCCTACAAAAAATTTCCTCCTATAACAAATAGCGTCTTCATTAACACTTTAATATCTTTCGCACTAGGTGATCTCTACCTGCACCGTAACGGTTCTGGGTTCACGATGTAATTACTTTTGATAATGGTGTACTGGCTAGCGTTTGACTGCGATCCTGTATTTCGAGAAGCGCAGATGCGATAAGATGCACCTCGCATTCCTTATAAAGCATGTGCGCCTTTACCTTGAACAGCAGACCCTGACGGCGCGTCCGAATCTCTATGAACAAGACACGTGGAAGCAAATCGTTTATAAAAGTGTCTAACGACAAATAACAGACTTGAATGTGTTAATAAAAAATCTTGTATATACAGAGCTAATTTGGTTCTATGATTTTAAGACGCCCACACACCCGCCGTAGTTGCTCTTTGAAAAATATATATACAGCGGTGCCAATACCAACCTGAAACTCTGTTAAAACGTCAACAAAAGTATCTGATGATGAATAGGATGTACATGTATTTATCGTAGGAATGACCTTTGCTTCAACATTACGACCCACGCCTCATCTACACGTCAAATCTCTAACAGAACGTGTTTTGATAAAGGGTTCGGATATTTTTATATTGAGTTTCCAAAATAAACAGAGCGGACGGAATGAAAATACTGTTATTAATAGCGGGTATTAGTAGGAGCGAAGTACAAGCTGAAAGGTTAAATAGTTTAAACACTGACATTCACTGATAGTTTTATGTAAGTAGTGTAAATAGTTTAGTGGTATAGATTTCAACACGTCATCAAAATTCAGGTTCAAAACTTTTAACAGTTGAATTTGTTTGGTATGGTAATTATAACAAGACTGAAGAGAGTGATGAATATACATATCTGAAGCACATCAGGTGTATAGATAGGGATGGACACTCGGCGTGACTTAACGACGTAATAATAATAATTATGTAAACTTGTACTTACGATCAACGTGTTAAAGAAAACATACCGAGACGATGTCGGTACATCACTCGTATACGACAATTATCCCCTCGGCCCACGCCGTTTCCGTCTGTGATCTGGTTTACCGGCCCACGAACAACAGGAAGCGTCGTAAAACTTTATCGATATGCCGATTATGTGGCCGGTACGCGCGCGCCTAATGCGTGACGTTTCCGAATATGAGTTATGTAATCGCTAATTTTATACACCGACAGTGTCGACGTTGGGTTCGGTACAGTACCTGACGCTTTACATTAGGTTTACTGGTACACGCTTGACACCACTAACCGCATGTTTGAAGATGACACATTATTCTGATCAAGATTATCAATGAAAAGTTCTCTGCTACAAAATCCTCTATCACAAACGCTTGTATTGCCAGACTCAATGTTATTATGTATAACATAAATATTATCTCCAGATTTGATTATAAACCTTGGGACATCAGACTGTTTTCATTCCTATTTCTTATCTATACTACATATTTTATTAACTATTGCCAAGATAAATACATACGTAATATATACATATCTACTCATTTAATTAACGATTTCTAAATTCCTTGTAACTTAGATAATATAAAAATAAGCATATGATAACATTTTAATAACCATAACGATATTATTGAATTTAATGAAGACACGTTATAGAAGCAAGCTAAGCTTCACCTTGACCCGACCTTGGAATGCTTTTACAAAGTTGTGGAATCCACTTAAATACTGAGATAAATGTGAACGGCCTTTTACACGGCGTTTTGTAT
>DWDW01001084.1:0-12440 GCA_018245635.1 Mimoniades versicolor eupheme
ACTGGAAACATTGCAATGTACGGACTTTAGGAGACTTGTTTCTTGCGAACATAACTCTCGTGTCGTGCACCTTTTAATCGGCGTTACAGCAATAAAGACAATTTAGAACTGCACTGCAAATCGACATGGACTTTCGAAAGACATAAATCCATTTGCTCCGACAAAACGACGATGGTATATCCATTGAGCCGGCTTAACTCAGTTTCGGGAGTGATGTCGCGCGACGCAAAAAAATGTTAAATCCATATTAGTATCTGTGTTGGAAAAACTTATTTATAATATTACTTAAACACAGTTTTCCATGGGCGTTTAGTTTTGAACGCTATTCAATCGAGACAGACACATTCGATTTAATCGATTATTACCTACCCTTACGGCTTAAGTTACTAAAATACGTATGTAGTGTATTTTCTGAGTGTACCTCATTTAATGACCACTGTCTATTTCATCAGATGTGATGAGGTCAAGGCTTCATAATTGTAAATAATATACCCAAAACATCTTCTGCCAAAAATGCTAAAAACCGATAAAATAATTTAGAATAGAATAAAATCATTCGGTAATAACATCAATGTCCTTAATGACATCAAATTTCCATTCATTCATTGTAATTTGCTTTGTTGCTTCGAACAATAAAAGTGAACTCGTAGTTCACTGCAAATAAATTCACAGAAGCAATAAATTTATTTGCATCGATAAACGACGATTGTAAATCGATTCTACCGGCTTAGGACGAGTGTTGTAGTATCGCACAAAAAGACGACTCTTAATACTAACCATCTATTCCACTTCGATCTCAGGTAGCACTTTCAAATGCTACCTGACCGTTTATTAATGTATAAGATTTCTGGATGTTTAAAATGTCCAAAACTAGTCGGGCTATCCCGAAGATAACTGTATATGCCTATGTTGCGACATTTTTGCAGCACAATTTGATCACTTGTAAATTGATGTTTAGTCATGTGAATGAGAAGACCAAACAAACTCTGTTTTCGTATGGCGTTAGAAACAAATAATTTTGTACGAACATTCAATGCACGAACAGAATATTTATAATTTTTTACATCTTTGGGAATTCAGGGGTGATGTTACATTGTTACGTCAAACGTTTTAATTAGTTCAACGCCACCGACTCAGTATCACCAGAAAGCTTCCATATGTTAAGACTCATGATGTGATATTTCCTTGATGTTATACCGAAAATTGAATTCTTCATTAATTGAATTCTGGCTGTAATTGCCCTAGGTGTCTGCGTGTGCGTGTACCGAGCGTCTATATACTAGTAACAAAATATACATAAATACATTTACGATACCGTAATCCAATGCTTCGATTGCAATGTGTATAGTAACCAACAATGTATTGTTTGAGAATGTATAAAAAAAACGCTACATCACTCCATCATCACAGTACATTCCCACGTTTCACCAGTGAAAAATGTTTAATTAGCGAATGATTAATTGAACAAATATGATGACAAAACGAGACATCGAACCGGTATGAGTCCTATTAATTCTTCGACAATGCGAGCACCACGAATAAATATTAAAGTAATAAATTTCCCAAGTCTGCAATACATATTAATATCTAAAGTGATATGAAAGAAAATGTATCAAGATATTATCATGATGTCATAATATTATAAAACGATTCCTCAGTTTTCAATTAATATCAGTTTTTTTTTACAAACACTGACAAAATGACATTAACGTACAATAACAAATGAAACTTTACAATTGTTTTCTACACTGTTGAAAAGAAAATAATATAAAAATTAAATAAATAGAAAAACAACTCAATTCTCAATGAGCACTGAATCCGACGAACTTAAAAGACGTAAATCATTCAACCCTTAAAATGTAATCCGAGGGGTATCTTGGCGCGGTCTCTTCGACCACACCGGTATTCGGCAATATTTTAAAATTTCAGACAAAGCTCCCCAGATTTACGATCGGATTGTGTAAATTGGAAAGTTTGGGAAGACATATTGCATCCGACGCCGAATTAATGCGATCCCGCTGAATTTTTTCCCTTTAAAATACATTTTTTCAAACATCACTGACTCCGACGTGTCGAGAATGATTAAAATGATTTCGTCGTAGACTATTCATAGATTTAGTTACCTATTCGATATATTAACCTGTCTCGTATAATATTGAATTAAGTGCTTGCAATTAGGAAAAATATATAGATGTGAGTGCAAACAATATGTCTCACTACTTTCAAGCCTCTCATTAATAAATAGTTAATTGTTCCTAATAATATTTGCTATAATTTATCAATGTTAAGTATGGCTTCTCTGTTGATAACTATATGTATGATCAGTTGAGTCGTTCTTTATAGACAGAACGAGTAATATATCTCTATTTATAATAGTAGTGTAGGAAAATAGTGATGCTCTTACTAGTTACCTAGATGCAATTTGTGTTAAAGTTTGTTTGCAATCCAGCGCATAACTAAGCAGTTCCAAAACAACTAAGTACATATTACTTAATATCACCTACCCGGCTTAGCTGCGTCTAACTACAATGACCAAAGTTCGACAACTTTGTACGTAATGTGTGTCGTCCACCACGTTATTACGTGTACATACTGACCGGGTATCCCGCGGTATTATCATTACAAACTACCTATCTTTATTCTTTAATCTCAATAAATGTGTAAACGCTTGGAACTGTTTATGGTTGGATGTTTTTAGATTGTAAATATTGAGGATAATTTGCAATATGTAGCTTAATGTGTAACATAATTTTCTTCTTCAAGACATCTCCACTTAGTAGTTAGAATCTCATTTGTAGTACAAAAAAGCTTAATCAAATATGACATGTTTCCATATGACTGCCTCGTTGGTTGCAAGCGTGATTGCCGATCGAGGGATCTTGGGTTCAAATTCCTGGTCTGGCATTATTGGATTTTTCTGATTTAGATTTCCGAATAGTGGCTCTGTTCATAGTGGGGAGTAAACGTAACAGGTGAAACGTCGGAATGCACTGCCCTCATCTGCCTACCTCTTCGGTGATTTAAGGCATGATGTTACGTTTATTAATATTCGCAAGAAATCCAATGAAGATATTTTAATAATATAATATACTATGAACCTTACATATTATGTAGATCCAGTACAGAGGTAGATACAATCCGAAATGTTATAAACGACCTCTATGTAATGAATATGTAAAGTGCATTGAACCCGAAACAAAATCAACGAAGGCAGAAAATTGAACAGATGGTACTGATTTGACTACCTCTATCGTGTTACGTTCTTTGATGAACAAGAAAGTTTGGCCGCAGAAAGTTTTCACGGCAATTTTGGATGCGGTAATATGATGTTGAAATTTCGTTAAAATTGCCCCAATTATTATACATGAGGTTTCCGGTTGTATATATGTACATAGATCTGATTCAGTTTCACTTCGTTCACTTAATTAGACTTAGTTGTTTTTATATATAAATTCTTTGTGTTTATTTATTCATTTAGTAATAAAACCTTACGTGAACATTACATGTTAGGCCCAATTCGTTAGTTTACGTAAAACGATCATATATGTTAAATTATTATATTCATACGTTATTATATCGTATTTATAACATAAATTTATATGTAGTAACAATATTAAAAAAATACAATACATTCATATATATATTTTATATCTTTGTCATTCATATTCGAAAGACATTATGATCGATCAGCTGTGTTATGCAACAGTTTCGCTTACCAGATGAGGATGTCTTTATGTAATAACCATTAGAACCCATCATAATTATATATCTCCTCCAGGAGTACCAGCGCCAATACCTCGTTTTCCTTCACGAATGCTTATACTGAAAGATACAACATTCAAGTACCACTTTAATTTTTTACTTTAATTGAAATCAACAACTTTAATTGAAATCAGCACAGATATTACGACTGCAGTGTTGTGTACATTTGTATTATGATATGCCACCTTCAATATCTTAGTATCGGGGAAACCAACAGGCTGAACGCCTTAACATTGACTTCCACGAATGATAATATAGTGTACTGCCATATAAGACCGCAGGCCTAAGTGGACGAGTATGATTGTAGCCGGAAAGTAATATCCACGCATCCAATTCTTTTGATATTCTCTGTTTTGCATATGGCCCTTTTCTGCGCTTATACGAGTACCAACATTTACTTTTTCATGCAACAATAGACCTTACAGCCTACGCCTAAACAAAAAGGCATTCAAAACATGTTGAAAATGTTACGCTCAATCAAATTCTCTTTCATCAATTTACTTCATTGTAAGCCACACAGAGGACAAACAAGTAAAGGATAATATTATTGGTAGTCTTATCGTTAATAAATGATTGTTTCACTTCATCGATCAACCGTTTTGTTGTTCAGTATTATAAACGACTCTCCTTCCAAACATAAGGAAGTAGAACATTTTCTACCATGCTGGCTATGTGCGAATTGACCGATGGCAGATATTATTATTATTCAATAACTAACTCCCTCTGCAATAAAACACCTTTCGGTGCTCTTAGGTTTCTTATACATATTATTGTGCTCCGAGCGGGAAGTCATGCGTGTTAATTTCCATTACAGACTATTACAATACAATATACCGACGCTAGAATCGTTTCTTGGTAACCAATCCAATCAATTCGTTTTTCGTAAATAAAAGCTATGTGATTGACATTTCTTAGAATTGCAATAAGCTGAATTATTTGTATATAAAATTATTAACAGATTTTAGTTATAGGATAAATACCCCTCAAAAGGAACTCAGCTGTGTTACAATTTATTTATAACCGTTGCACGTTTTATTACCTATTATATAACTTTATACTTATCTAAGTATACATTAACCAATCACAATGTGACTAATAATTATTATCCATAAAAGGTCAGACACTACCCACTAAAATGTCATGCAGTGTCATCTATATAGAATTGAATTATTCATAAGTTAAAATCAAGATCTATTCTCAACAAAATAAAATTGTACCAGAAAAACCAACAAATTTTCCCTTCCACCCCTCTTTGCAAACACCTCTTTGCACTCCTATTGCAAACAATATTAAAGTTATCCAAGGTCGTTCCTAAGTTAGCATATCCAACTTCAAACAACTCATACCGGAACATCATGAGTAAGTTCGCAAAATTTCTCTTCACACTTCTCTTTTAGAGTCAAAATTAAATTTGTAGATAATAAAATGTACGAAGCAACACTAAATTTTATATTCCAACAAAGAACAGGGTCAGTACTCGCTGGCTGAAGTTATGAAGGAGGGGGTTCGCGAAGTTTCCGAGCTGGGATTCAATACTTCATCCAGTTTGAAAAGTTAAAGATACTTTACAGATTCAAGGTATTTTAAAATTGAAACTACTTGTGGTGTCTATAGAATATTTCCTTGAGACTATACAGCTATACAAATCTATTACCCAAATCGTTTTAATCCTATTTGAATTCGTTACTAACCATGTTCTTGTACATGAAAGTAATATTTATTTATGGTAATTTGGATAGCGAGAAATACTGCCAGTCTTACCGAGTAGAACTTCCTTTAAATTCAGCCTATTAAACCAAATACTTATTCCCCATCTATTTTACATCTGTAACATGTTTATGAAGACGTTTATTGAAAGAAAAAATCGTCACTACAGGCATAACGTATTTTGTTCCCCAGCACCAATGAACCGAGACGTCCCGCAATTCGTTTACTACTCAACATCCATAAAAAATCCACTGAACTCACCCCTCAAATCCTATCCACCCCGTAAACCGTAATGCAAGGCAAGGAACCACTCTACCAAAACAGATTAACATTTCCAACATTATTTGCTCGAAAGACCACTTTGAGAATGCGATGTCATATTTTATCCTCACAAGATATACGAGTCTTATATAAAAATTTAAGCCCCAAAATCTTAAGCTATCTCGTCTCACTGTCGTCGAGTAACGAGTTGGGAGACGTAAAAAAAAATTTGTTATTATTATATATTTACACTAGGTCCTTTACAGGGTAGGTAGAGAACATTGGGTGCCGAATATCTATATCCATACAGACCTGATCTGTTTCTGCTACTTTCATCACTTTCTTCCTACAGGCACGCCGGTTTCGTGTACTCTTTCAAGTACTTTTGTAGTACTTTTGTTCAAGATTGATCTCTCTCTGCACCGTCCACTAACGTTTACCTTGTATAATGTACATATATTCATATTATCCAATCATAATCATCAGCCTAAGACCAATGTTGGACATAGGCCTCCTCTGCGTGATTTTTGCCCATAGTCCCCGTGCTGGACGTGCGGTTTGGGAATGGCAGAGCACAGTTTCTCACACAGCCTACCCTGCTGCCCGTAGGCGGTCAGGGCAATTACCCATGCCTATCGTATAATCATCCAATACCTAACCGATAATAATTTCTAGAACGTCAATTATTCTTTGCTCGGCATTCTCGACAAAATCCGCTATTAATATACACACCGTGATTTATCTCGATCTTGTTCAGTTGTAGCAAGCTAGTAAGGAAAGTCCACCGAAACTCTGCAATTTGTTGATAAAAATTTCTCATCCAATTATCGGCTGCCGTTAATTTACTTTCATATTTGTCCAACGCAGTGTTTGTTCGTTTTTCTTATAACTTTCGCAATGTAACACTTCGTTAAAACAGGTGTACGCGGTAATCCTGATGGGTTATAGAAACAGGGATGTTTACATCATCCAGTATTCCGGATATGCCGGATATACCGGGTGCGCTTCCACAGGTAATAATCCGTATAAGATTAACAGATGTAATCGGAAATGCTTACGGGAATCCGATAAAAAGATAAGTCGAGTAAAAGGGAAGGCGTTTTGTTGGTTTTATATGTATCAATGTTACTCGTATGTTATAGAAATATGAAATGGTAAAGGACACATGTACATAATTATATGTATGTATAAATTCAAGTATCTTTCGTTCATCTGTTAGTATGTCGGTCGATCTATCGATCAATTTACTGTATGCGTGTGTGATATTAATCGTCAAACCTTTTATCTTTCCACTGTTGGAGACGTGTCTCCTCGTACTATGTGAAGGATTAAAGTACCACAGTCTGCCACGCTGGTCACGGCTCGGTCAAACCCACTTACAGAAAATCACTTATAAATTTTTTTACTTTATTGCAAATATACAAGAAATTGAATCTTCAGGGATAAAGGGATGGTTATAATCTCCCAAGGCAATAATGTTTTAAAAAGTTAATAAAAATAAAATTCCTTCATCAAAGTGGTCTCACCGTTAGCGATTAAACGATAATCTATAAGTGAAAATTTAGATTAGAAATTCTAATTTAGATTTTCTAGTAGTGGTTCGGAGTCTGGAGTTGTGCCCGATGCATGGCAATAGGCTCACCACCTATTCCATAGTGGGACGTAAAAGTAACTGGTGAAACGGGGGAATGTGCTACATTCCTCTGTAGGCAGAGGACTCTTCGGGGATTACAGGCGTGAAGTTACTTACTTACAATCTAAAATACTACATTCACTTACGCATGATAAGCGGCTTCTTAGATAACGAATAAATAAATTACTACAGTGTCATGTGTTGTCGAGTAATGTTCGAGATATTTTCAGAGATCATTGAGAATGAACAAGGAATTAGTCAAGGTTTGGAGGTTACGAAGGCTTGCGACGTAATTATTCGTATAAGATTTGTTAATATTCAGTACACAACACAAATTAATTTAAAAATAAGATGTCGCTTTTTGTAAAGGGTCTGAAAGGTTCACCCGAGTCATTACTCGCTTGTGAATCCCGATTTGCGCATACCAATTTCATCTTTGCCGTGGACCTCAGTCCCCAAAACGACTGAGACAACAAAGAAAATTAGACCGCAACAAAAATATACATGGTGGAACGTCGGAGCATACAAAATTAGATGTTAGGAGCATTCGCGATGTGGTACCGATGTAAAAAAGACGTGTACTATCTCTTTCGAATGAAGAGTGAAAAATAAACACGAGTAACATTGACGTGCATAAAAAATCAGTCAAAGAAAAAACAGTGACCATAAAATTGAGCCAATCGGCTTTTATTTGATGGTTTCCTTCGCGGCCAAAAAATCATATATTCTTATTCATTTATTCGTTCGCCGCGTCGCCGTTCGACGCTTTCAAGTATATAAGACAGTAGGTGTTATATATTTCATGAATATAAATCTTTCTATGCCCTAGATTCAACTTGTGTGAGACAATATGGTAAAGTGAAATTTTCCATATATACATACATTTAAAATGTTATCATAAGTGGTTGGCTGCAAAAGATATGGAATTAAGCAGGATCAATATTGGACAAGTATTGGTTATCTTACAATATTAAACACTAGCTGGACGATCGAGCTTGGCCCGGATGATATTAAGGGTAAATATTTTTTATTTCCTAGGCATTTCGAAGTGTAACCGTAGCTTAATGACCCGCATGCTACAAATTATAAGAACTCAAATGTGTTCTTCTGGATGTTCAAATCAGTACTGAACTTCAGGTACTCAAATCTGTACTTTCTGTTCTCACAACAATTCTTTATATATGAGTGAAGTTTTCAAAAACGATCACACAACAATTTTCGTTTTTGTAAAGTCTAAATCGAAAATTTCAGATGTATAACTTCGACAGCGACGAAATCTTATAAAAATTTTGCACACATGGCAAATTGAATATTCCTGACAAATTTCAAGTCAATTGGACGTAGATATAGCTCTCGAGATATGGTGATCGTCTGTAATGGGTGGAAATCACTCATTAGAGAACATACGTATGATGCCTCTTACGTAAAGCAATTTTAATAGTAAAAAACTATCTACGTACAAAAATTCGTCATAATGGTTAGAGCCGTTTCGAAGAAGAATTACTCGTTTTAAGTATAACATTACCTGAAAACTACTAAAACGCCTACTTAACCGAAGCAGAGAAGTAAAAATGGCTGCAGTGGTGATATATTTAAAGCGAACGATTTGTAAAGGTATTCTCTTCATTCAAATTATAAAAAAAACAGTCAAAACACGAACCATAATATCAAACTTACCCTGTTATTAGTTACAAAATATCGCTGCTATTATTTTAAACCACTCGAAGATCCGCTGATAATTTCGAACTTTTTCTTCATTTTCACAAGTTTCACAACCCGAGTTAAGATGGATATAAAGTTTACGCTTTCTACATACAATATGCGGTGAAACAAAAGTTAACATGTATACTGATTATAAAGGAAAAGTTTTTCTTTATGTCAACTTAAATATTTCATGCATATGTAAAATTTTATTGTGTATAATGTACTCGCTACATGTCTCGGCTCTTTTACATTATTTTAAATATATTTTAGGCCGGGCATTTCCCTCCTAAACCAGGGATTTAATCGCCCTTTTTATAGAGACGCGTTGACCCCGGCGTCGACATAGAAGGAGCGTATGGAGAAATCTTGACTTGTTCACATGTTCCATGTATAAATCTACAATCTTAGGCAAAAATAATGCATTCTGACGGTAGCGCATATCTCAATTTTTTGAAGTCTTATAGGTTTGTATTTATGTATTTTCAATGTGCTACCAAGCGGGAAACGTAATGTAATTCACATATCACAAGCTATTCGGAAGACGGAGGAGGGGAGGGAGGGGGGGGGGATTGGCGCACTGTTGGGGCGGCCTATGCCTAGCAGTGGATCGATACCCACGGATGATGATAATCATGATGATGAAGCTACTTAGGTTGAAATTCGTCAATGAAACAGCGACATACCCACTAATAAAGTTATTTTGGCAGAATGGAAATGTTGACGTTGTACATTACGATTATTGCAAGCATTAATTCTTCTGACGTGTATGTCGGAGAAATACTCGTATATTGTGAATTTTTACGTTTTATATTTATGTGTCACACTACAAACAGACACCTTAATTTTATTCACGAGTTCTCTGCGGAATATCATCCCATATTTTATACATGTTTTAGGTGATTAGAGTTCGCTCAATTGTGTGTGGCTGCATAGAAAAACATATTACGTAAATGTCTTACAATGATAGTTTTAACAAACATTTGAATGTATTGCTTTTAACTAAAGAATTCATTTTATAAAACTTAGATAATAATCGGTAAGTTATTTTGTAAGGCAGGCCGAAAGCAAATTTTCTTTGGTTAAGAATAGAAAGGGACTATTGATTATGTAATATTATGTAACTTTAAATTAAATAAATTATTCTGCTTCAGAAGCCGTTGATGAAAGTTAGCGTTCTTGATTAATTATTTATTGAGCGAAACGATTCATTATGCTGTCCTCGACTTGTTCTAGAATACTTTTGTATAGAATATAGGTAGGTTATGAAGGCATGTTTTTCAGAGTCAGAAAGAAGAGTGTATAATTTTTCTTATTTGTTTTTTTCCTTTATATTATTTAATTATCTGCACACTGAAATGTAACTTGCAGCTTATCAATACATAATACGGTAGGTACTTGTGTAACGTTCATAAATACATAGAAATTTGTTTTGCTATGGACACAACAGCCAAATTGGCTACAAAAACAATACAATTTAAATCTGATGTAACTTCTTGGAGCCGGTAAAAATTTGACAAACTGAAATTTGACTCAAACTGAAATTCGACAATCTTGTTAAACTCCGTTCGTCGATTTACACTCGAATTCACTTTGTTCTATCTTGCCTTTGTTTATCATTTCAATGTTTTACTTGTTAAAAGACAATAATTAGTCTGTAGTAAAAGCCGAGTGGTTTTGAATTCATACTCCAAATCAGGGGATTTTAGGTTCAAAACCTGGCGTGTCTTTAGAAAAATGTGCATGTCTAGATTAAATAGGTAACTTATATATGTATTGTATATATTATATTTCTAGGAAATGTTATATTTCTAGGGTATATTATATTTCTAGGGACCTTACCTCACCTTGCGATTGTTGGCTTAAAATTTTGCGAAATGTGGTTGAGTCTTACAAATGTAACGGCAACGTAATTTATAATATAAAGAAAATTATAATTTCTTATATAATAATCTAATTGGCTAATGATAATGAATCTAACGTAACATCACGCCTGTAATCCCTGGAGAGGTAGGCAGAGAAGTGTAGTAGGTACACTCCCACGTTTCACTACTAACGTTTACATCGTACTAAGTAACATGTGGTGAGTGGTCATATATCGGGTACATATCCAGACTCCGAACCATTATTAGAAAATCTAAGTTTGAAAAATCCAACAGTGCCGGACCCTGGATTTGAAACCAGAGTCACTGGTTAAGTAGTCGCGACTGGTTATTAACGCGACCAACGAGGCACTCATGAATTTTATTTATACACATTCCAGAATATTTCAAAAATGTGAAAAAAAAAAGATACACAGAAGAAAAAACGAAACGTATGAAACAAGTATTAAACAGATTTCAGAAATTCAAACAACTCAAAACAAAAATATTTCATGAAAATTAACAAGGAAACGTAAAACAATTAAAACGCCGCTTTGAAAATAGCGGGCTTACCGAGTGCTTCTTGTAAAAATTACTAAAAGCAAAAGAATTTTTGGCATGGAGTGTGAATAACAACAGAGGTTCCATGTGTATTTATATTTTGCTATGCACTTCGATTGTGGCGGGCCTGGCATTGTTTCGATATAGGTTGTGTTGCGACTAACATGACATTATTGTCGTTTAAAAAATGCACATACGAGTATAATTATATTGACGTACAAAATATACCTGTTACAACTACTAAATAACCATATTCATGTGTTCAGAATTTAACAACATTTCGAAGCACCTTGTATACCATTGTTTAAATGTTGACAACTTTAATAAACAGAAAAGCTGGAATAAATGAAATTGGATTGTTAGTAACTCCCATTTCCCGTTTTATTATCCCCTTTGCACATTCAGAGTACTTTAAAAAGAGACAAGGTATGCTACGAGTATACGCAGTATGAAGCATTCATGTTGTCTAGGTACTATGATTCATGAATTCTTATTTACCATCTCAACTTACATGATTCACAGCATTGTTCACAGCACTCCCTGTCTCTATCACTCATATACCACATCCTCACACACAATGAGTTAGTTATTTTTTGTATTTTACAAATTCCCTAAAAATAATTTATATAGCAAAACGACTTTCGTCAGTCAGATATACATTATATAAATCAACTAGAAAATCTAAATTAGAAAATTTTGTAGTGTTCGATCCGGGGAATCGAACCCGGGACCTCCCGATCGTCAGTCGCCCTTGCAACAAACACGACCAACGAGGCAGTCAAATCTACAGTATCTACATAAACTGTACTTCATGATGAAATAATTTATTTTGATAAGGATTAATAGCATGAGTAAAGTAAACACGTTTAAATGTAGTCCAAGAAATTCAAGTTTTTTAAATAAAAAAATGGTTATTGTGCCTCACTCGACATAAATATGTATAGTATGTTGCG
>DWDW01001085.1:0-12436 GCA_018245635.1 Mimoniades versicolor eupheme
GTGTCCGACCCGGGAATCGAACCCGGGACCTCCCGTTCGGCAGTCACACTCGCAACCAACACGACCAACGAGGCAGTATAATTGTGTATAGAGTATCATATTATGCTCTTTTAAAGGAAAATAAACAGTTAATTTTGCTATGATTGGCTGTAATTAAACGTACTAAATGTGATTTAGTAATAATAAGAACAAGGGTGTTCCCAGTTTCTGTCACCCTCTCCTGCTCTCCTGGGTACACCCATGGATAAGAATTTCTATTTAATTGTAAAAAATATGTTTATGTGATAGCCTAATGTCAGGTGGTATAGGATTTTACTGACTTAGATTTTCTAATAGTGACTTGGGGTCTGGATATGTGCTTGCTGTATGGAAATAGACTCAGTAGGCAGAGAAGTGTAGAACACCAGTTTTACAAGTTTCACCAGTAATGTTTATCTCACACTATGCCTATGCTATGGTGGTGAGCCTATTGCCATACACCGTGCACATATGCAGACTGAGTCACTACTAGAAAATCTTAGATCTAAAACTTCACTATTAGAATAATTTAGTACTGCCCAATCCGGGAATTGAACCCATGACCTCCTGATCGGCAGTCTCACTTGCAACCAATATGACCAACGAGGCAGTCAAGTTAGTTAAGTCACTTGCTAAATTATAAACTTAAAAGTTTTACAATCATTTCTTTACTTTTGTTAATTAAGATTTACTCATGAAGATCTGTCTAGTGCAGAATTATATACATATCTATAAATAAATCAGATACCAACTTTATCTGAGACATACTGATGTGTGGGGACCATATTAACTGTCCTATTTATGCAGTCTTGTTACAAATCAATATTAACTTAGTCTTGTTGTCAAATTACATTAAGGTGACCGACCCAAAAGCACATGTGATAGTTTAATTCCAATAGTCCTATTCTAAGTATTAACATGAAACTGCAAAATCGCTGCACATGACTTCTGTGAGTTATTATGGTGGGAAATGAAATTATTACTTATAACAGGGAACAATGGCAATATTAACATTACATGAATTAATCAGTTATATTTCTCGTAACTTAGTATCATAACCAGACGACAGACAGGAAGTAATGGACTAATGTACAATTCCAAAATGTTTGCATTCTAATTACCTTATCATAGGTATTATTTTTGTATCAAACAATACAATAAATATGATTATAATGTATATTAAGTTACGGCACCCGGCCGAGAATGTGTCCACATTGCAGTTATCCACTAGGTGCATTTATACTCATGCCTGATATCAATTTTTATTTACGTGTTATTATTCTATCGTTATTATTACATCACGCTGGTTCATTTACAGGGTGGACAGAGCACACAGTATCAAGTATCATATTGAGTACCTGACTGTCTTGCATATTTGACCTGCTTCTTTTACATACATCAATTATTCTTTATGTCGATTATTTATTATTACTTCGATTTCCGAATCAGCTAGTATGTGATCTATTTGGTCAATATAGCTGGTAAGCTTTGGTCTCCCTCAGTGGCAGGATCCATCAATATTCCCATTATGTATGTGTTTTGTTGTTCTTTCATCTTCATATTATTTCTATAACATTATATGTATTATTCATTATACCTATATACTTAAAAATGACGTAAAATGGTTACATGTAGATACCACCTTGCAGGAAACGTAAAAGTTTAGAATGGATACAGTTGTAGTATATATTTATTTTTCTGTGTACAAAAATAGAGAAAATTAATAATATTTTAGTCATGTCCACAATATAATTTCTGAGGTAAGGTCAATGTGAACATATAATGCGGCCCCATACTCTTTTCGATGACCATAATGGTAACAGCTGCTCTATATTTTAATTTGAAGGACAACTGCCTGTATGTATGTATATGTATCATATATATGAATGTATGTACGTGTACCATATGCACATAGCATACTATACTTATTTACCTGTAATTGGTACCAAAATTTGAATATTCTTGATATGTTTGTTTTAACCTACTGTATTTTTAATATGACTGCTTCGTTGGTCGTGTTGGTTGCAAGTGCGACTGCCGAACGGGATGTCCTGGGTTCGATTCCCCGGTCGGCCAATACAAAATTTTTGTAATTTAAATTTTCTAGTAGTGCCGATGCACTACTAGAAAATTTACACTCCGATGAGTCTGGATATGTGCCCGGTGTATAGGCTCACCACCTATTCCATAATGAGACGTAAATGTAACTGGTGAAACGTGGAAGTGTACTACACTCCTCTGCCTACCTCTTCGGGGTCATGTACATTAAAATTGGCAATATTTTAAAAAATATTTCACACGTTTTTTTTTATACATACTCTGTCCTATTTTATTATTGATATAGATGTACACATCAGCAATAAAAAGTAAGGTTTCGCTAGGCTGTTAAGGTAACATTTCATAGATACGGTTGTATTTGCCGTGCCGTTGTAATGCGATATGCAAAATTTGGTGGAAGTACGTCCATTCGTATAGAACTCGATCTCCGAGGATGGAGCTTGTTTAGCGCACGGCGCGGAGGTCGCTCGCTGCAAACCTTTGACGTTACGTCAGCGCACGGCCGTGCGTCGGCTGCGTCCACACCGCGACTTCAATAATAGATACATTATAGTGAGCTGATTCAATTGACATTTGCAAGACGTCATTAATTTCAATGCGTAATTATTATAACGCTTTTTTTATTTCGGGAATATTCTTGTGAGCCACTAAGTATTTGGGAGAATTTTCGGGACTCATCATTTAGTATGATTTATTTGTTTGTCTATACCAAAAAATCAATGATCGTCGTAATCGTTGATTTTTCGGTAATTTCTAAATCAATACTAGTAGTTACAATTAAATCTAAAGAGCAGGAGGTATAGATACATATGTTCTGAACTTTTAAGATCCTTTGTTTGCCCTGCTATTGTTCCTCTGGTGGACATCGCTCCTCTCAGAATGAGTGGGTCTTAAATCATCTCATTTAAAAGGTCTTTATCAGATGTATTTTTGTTGTAACGGAAAGTGCCTAATTTGGTGACGTATTACCTATGAGCAATCCTAGATACATATACATATATGGTCTTTCTCTATGTGCTGTAGTCGTTGTACCCTACACGAAGTTTAAGGATCCTTTCAAATAGACCGGCTTGGAAAGCGGGGCAAATGATTGCATTTAAAAAAGAACTTTCATGAAACATTTCAATAAAGTCTATTTTTATATTTCATTTGTTGTGTGACTGCGGTTGAGCAAGTTCTCGCCATAAATAATTTGCTCTGTCCTTCGAGCCGGTCTACTTGGAAACAACCTTAGTGACTCTCACGGTACCAATATCATCAGGCTAAGTGAACAGAGTGTCGGCTTACATCATCAGTGGTTTCCGCAACACGATATCGGAACTTCCACTGACATCGAAGATAACATGTATGAGCGAGCCACACGCTGTCAATAAAAGTGTGGACAAACACACATGCGATGTGTTATCGGCCAGCAGCTGATAATGTATGTTGTATGGAACTAAAACGTTTGATAGCTTATCAACGCATCCACTCCGCCAGTTTCGATTGAGTACTTTCGGCCTGACGTTCAATATTCTTGTTTCGTGTACGAGGGGAACATTCAATCCGTAATAAGTGCGTAAATTTATTTCATCAACGTCCCAATTAAAGGTAAGGCTTGTTGTTGTATGGAAATAAAAGATTCTGGATATAAGGAAATAAAAGACTGGATGTTCCTATTGAACATGAACGAATGTGCGACGCGAAGATAGAACAAAGCCTCTGTTTTGTTATAAAGTGTATACGATGAGAAAATAAAATATAATGTTTTGTATGTAAACGTGCCTGTGGTGTGCAAAATATAGTACAGTTTGGTACGGTGTGGTATGGTGTTGGAAAGCGGGCCAGTCGGTGGCGCTGAGCGTTCGGGATTGCATGTTCCCGCCCACACCGTGCCTACGCGTTGTATCCAGTTCCCGTTATAATTTGATGCGCGTTGAATTCATCTCTCCATCAGCACACCACTTGCCTCGATACATACATTTGTACGTATACGTACAAAGTGAGTGCGATTCGGTAATGATGATGGATTACTGCCGACAACTGCACCCGACAGTTTGGAGGATTGTTGGGGGTTATTGATATAATGGGATATTTAACATCTTTATATGGTACATCCTTTTGTCGGTCAATACTTCCAGGATTCATAAATTACATACTTACATATATTCATGCTCGACACTTACGGAGTAGACAGAGAGTACCAAGTGTCAAATATCTATACCCTAACAGATTGATTAACTTCATAAAAATGTAACGTTTTTTCCTAAAGTTTTATTCCTAAATTTCAAAGTTAACTTAGTATGTTTAAGCTCAAAGTTAAATTTCAATTTGAATTGAGTATGCCTCCAATGTAATGTGAAATTAAAACTGATATGTAAAATTAAGACTATCATTTGCGGATCCTGTTTAAAGTTTCTTTTTCGACTCTTTTATCGTTCCACTGTTGGTACGTGGGTCTCCTTTCAGAATGAGTGGGTTAAGAGTTTGTTATAGGCATTGGTAGACATTTAGAGAAACGGGAAGACAATCGTAAGGTTAAGGCATACATTGAATGACTGCGTTTAGGAAGACAATTCAAGTGGACATACTTACCACTTGTTGGTTCGATGATCTGTCGCTCCGAGTCACCAGATACGATTTTATCGTGACAAATAAAACGTTCTTTGTGTATGAAACTGCATCAATCAAACAGGTTTCCACGCATTGCTGATATTTACATTCGCCGCCGTTTGTCTTCTATGAGTCATTTCAATTAAATAATGTCTAATGCATAGTCATTAACAGTCGTACGAGGTATGTGCTGATAATTACATATGGTTCAGTTTAGCGACTTCTCGGCTAAGTGCTAGGAAATTTCAATTGATATCTTAAAAGAAACGTGCAAATTTATACATGAAGTTCAATATTTTCGTTAGGGTGGTAACAGTTTAAGCTGTTATCGGGTCGCTTTAGTGTGTAATATCCTACATGGACTATTTTTCCTTCACTTGCAATATTTGCAAAGCTTGTTTTTGAATTTTGAAATTTGACAGCAAAGACCCTTAGTTGTTATATGCCTATATCGCCGCTAAATGAATATTTTAAGTACAATTATACATATAATATCTATTTTGTGTACACATGTATGGAAAACAACACATGTTTCTTTTCTAATATACAACTATGCTGAAAGACGATTTGAAATGGAGAAAAAACGGCGAGAAATTCGCGACTTGTCTCATTTTTATCTTTTGTTTACTTTTATGTTTGTTTATTTTCTTTTTACCTTAAAATCTGTTTGGACTTCCAATTAATTACCAGTGAAATAATAGTCATTATGAAAAAGTTATGTTACGGGTACCATTCGAAATTTGTAACAATAATTTCTTTCTAGTAACGTACAGATTGACCTTATTTACTTACACAATAAAAGTATTTTCCATTATTTTCTGCTTAATCCGTTTAAATCTCTTGTGATTAACAAAACGTGCAGCCTAACGCTACGATCGTTAACATTATGTACATATTTGTTTTCAGACAATAATGTCAATGACTCCTCATGGCCGGGCTAATTCGGCCATATAATTCTCTTTATCTCTGGTTTCATGGTTTGATTACCACGACCATGCACGGACCTGTTTATTTATTTAAACAAAATATATGAATAGCTGAATAGTCGTCACTTGCGACTTCGACCGCAATTTTATATTTCATATGATATTTTACTATTTTTTGATTTTTGATTGATTTTAAAACGTTTTTTTTTCAAAGCTGTGTCCTACTCGAGTTTGAATCAAACATACATACATACTGTTGTATAAGTTATATTATTTTACGGTCAAGCCTTTTTTTATTAACATTGGAATTGATTTGTGTTGGTTTTAAAGAAAATAAAGTGTTCCTATGTATGTTATCAACAAACAGTTATTATGCATGATACTCAGTTTTAAGGCCAATTAATAAATTATATTCGGTACTTGTAGTAAAAGTAAATGCGTGAGATTATTTATGCTGAATTGTAAACGTGAGAAGAACGGCAATAATAGTAATGAAAATAGTTCTCAGGCTTCCATACTGTACGTTACAATGGTAAACCGAACAATGAAAATGGTTGCCTCAGAGGAAAAATTTATAAATCGTACAAATTACGACACGAGAATGTCCAAAATGTAAAATATTATATTTATTATTACAACGTCGGGCCAGTTCAAAAATTAAATATAATAAAATAAATAAATATCTCGGACATCTTCACCGTTGTTCATCGTTGCACCGTTCGCGCTATGAAAACTCGCAGTTAGCGTCAAACACTTAATATTTTGTTATAGGTACATGTATAATACTCGTGTTACCTACAATATTCTTTGTATGTCGAGGTATTATGAGTATTAGGTGCATAGGGTGTTTCCTCTTAAGTAAACATCGAATGAATCAACAGAGACCATACCTTAAGTCGAACTGCGCACCGTCGTTATCAACTGACACATTATCACTTTGACCCACTGAATCCGTAACCGTAATTAACCGCGATATGTCCGCATAACCGTTAATATTTTGTTTTATCTTTGTATGTTTTTTTGATTCATTTCTTTTTTCATTCGTCGCTGCAAGCTGAAGATTTAAATATATTAGTGTAATAATTCAATTGTTAAATTTTAGTGTTTTTTTTTTTATATTTTTAATACTTTCTAGCCAAACGTGCTACATACTAGGCTGCATATCGCTTTCCATTAGGTGAGATAGCAGTTATACGCGAGCTAATAAAAAAAAACTAAGCTAAATAAAAAAATACCTTGCTCACTGTGAAAAGTGAGGGCCGCCAGTCTAATGGATATTTATGTCTGTTTCGCGAATTTATACATTATAATGTTGTATATAAAAGTATTTGATAAAATAGAAAGTTTATAATGGTGCGTGTGCGTTATAAGTGGCAGTTTGATTGGAGTATCGACAGGCCAAGAAATTTCTAGATGCTCTAGTTACATGTATGTTTTTAATTGCTAATACTGAGGGGGGACATTTAAAATAATTAAAATAGTACAGATTACTTGGTTAAGACAATTTATAGGCGGACTTGATTCTACTTTTCCCAAGTAGTACCTTAATTATGGAAACTTGATCAGCTTACGGCCTTTCTATTCCCACGTTGGAAAGATGTGAATAAAGTACCCAGTGAATGCGACAGTAGCGTCATCTTTGTCTTTTCTAAAATCATATTTAACATTTTCATTACTGACTTGTTATTCTTGCTCTGGAAAAGATAGCTTTTAAAGTTAGTCTTTCCGAACAAATCTTTTTAAAATGAAATCTATTTACAATATTTGTAAAGTTGTTTCTGTCCGAGATATGTAATTGGATAAAAAATGGCGTCGCAGTGTCGTACTCGGCATTGGTATTGCCACTTCGCATTATAATGTCATTTTTATATCTTACATAACCTGGTATTTAGCTGGCTGCTTCTTAGAATAGAATGTCGTTCTATTTTCGTCTTCCGAGTCTCTCTTAGATAGTTTAAATTTTGGTATCCTCTAAACTTTAATCACCTAAATTGTGGGAAATGTTGAATGTTGTGTAAAAAAATTTTCAGGTAATCTTTTTTATACATTTACGTACCACATTTTTGTTCACACACAATATAATCAATGGCTATGCTAATAATAGTATTACAGTATTTTAAATGTGTAATTTTAATTGTATTACAAATTTAATGCTACATATTCCGTCATGGATTACAAATTTAAAGTTACATATTCCAGGTGCCACGTGGTGTAATTAAGGTGAAGCTGAGATGTATAAATAGAAGGATTAGTGATTACACGCAATCTCGTACAGCGATGTTTACCGAGGCATCTTTATTCAACTTTGTATTGCAGTTTACGTCTATAATAAACTTTTTTGTTGTTTTTTAATTTGGAACGAAATCCTTGCTTATGGTAGTATGGCAGCATAGTTGTCATCATGTCTAATAAATAATTGACATCCAATGTGGGCTTCCCTAAACATCCCTAATCATCTGTTTTTCGGATCCCCTCGGTACTGACCACATCATCAGTCTATTATTTGACCACAGCTGGCATATCAATTTGCAGATTTCAGAGTAGCGTTCGACTTGATGATGATTTTGACTGCATTATTGACTGAATATCGTTTTGATTCGTTCGATGATTTTAACAATTGGATCTTTCACGTTGCATTGTTCTCGTTTTTTTTTTTACTTTTGCACATTCTTTGCGTGCATCGTTCGGGTCCACAGCCGTCACGCGCCAGTGTGTCCTGCATAATCTGCTGCATTTCCTCACACGGCCGCCGCAGACACGTAACAACTGCGATAATACACGGTGAGCAATCAGTGCGTGAACACCGGCGACGTCACGCTGGGTCTCGCGTTCATCGCGACACCGAGTTCACTCTCACACCTGTTATAAATACATCAGCTGAAGTCCATGTCTATGGCTCCTTTTCTCTCAGACAGTATTTCTTTTTATAAATCTATCCTGCCAGGCAAGCAGACGAGCTACCTGACGGTAAGCGGTCATCGTCGGCCACCATGTCGTCGAGATGTTACGAGAGCGCTCCCAACTACTCACAAATATTACTCGGGCTGCCCACTTTTAAAAAAGCGTGAAAAGCGCGATTTTTTTGAATTAGAAGAGCCAGCTTTAGCTTATATGAAGTATTCTATTAAAATTTCAATGTTGCCAATTGAAGTAGTACTACTTTTATTATGAGCCAGATTATATACGTAGCTTTATTAAATTAGACAAGCAAGTAAATATACAGTTTTTGATTAAAGTTAGGAGGCGAAACGAGTTTGTTTACGAAAGTAGTCGATGAAAATGCTTAGGCTGTGTCTGACTTTATGGAAAATAAACGTAACGTAAAACGCGATTTTTTTTTATAAACTAAAAACCCCTGTTTGTATGACCCATTGAGATGTTTAAGGATAATTGGCTTGCGAAAAAAATATGTTCAACATCCCTACTCCAATAATGCGTTCTATCGCATTCAACGATTTTGAGTTAAACTGTATAACACGTAAGGCATAAAATATACTCAGCAGCTCAAAGAATCTAAGAACCACGAACAAGAATCAAAGAAGGATATAGCAAACTATAGCAGAGCATGAAACATATATAACAGTAGGATTGTTTATTATGATTTCGCGTTCTTTTTCTATACGGTGAGTAAATAACTTGCCTAATTAGTTACATCACATACGTTTTTATAACTCAAAGATGTTAGAGTATGTAGAGGCGTTGTGCAATGAACTCGATGCGGTATACTTAAATGTGGTAATTGGGGATAATTATAGTAAGAAAATAGAACGTGTATTAAGACGTCAAAGCTGTCTTTTTTTATGTTTCTGTGTGTTCATTGACAGTGCTCGGCGACCACGCTTACGGAAATCAAATTTTTTTTTGTCGTAACATAACATTTTAATATTGAACAAACATTTAACGTTTTCTATATTAATTTATGAGTAATTCATACACCGGCTTAATTTAAATTTGTATTTTCTGGATAGCGGTAAAATAATAGTGCCGATACTATCCTATCCCAGTTGATTAGATCCGAGATCTAACCAAGATTTTTCATGGGCTGTTGCCAGTCGCAGCGAGGTCGCGACCTTGATTTAATTACATTAGTCCTTACGCATGTAAAACTTTGCAACTACATATTCGCAAGTAATGCATCTGGCAAATAGGTCTGTAGTCGAGATAACACGTGTTGATTTCGGTTTGTAATTGAATAGCAGTATGTTATACATACTAAATACGCAACCAGTTAGCAGTAGTTTGTCAGATAAACGATGATCATTGACATGTTTATATTCAGTATGTTCCAATCTCGTGGTTCTGGGAACGGATCCCTGGGGCGTATATTTGCTCATAAAAGTTACGTACGGTTTTAAAATGGAATATTAGGTACTTCACATTATAAAATATCATATTACATTCTGCATGCTTCAGAGTTCTTGATTATGTTCTAACTACTCGTTTTTTGTCAGCATGTCAGACTATGACCTGCAAACTATGACCCCCTGTATTTACTCTGAAAGGCGATCCGTATCCAACAACGAAACGATAAAGAATCTGATGACACAGTTAGTATCATATATAGACCAACTATTAACTGAAAACGATTCACTGATGACACACGATAAGTGGAACATGTAAACCGACCGTTAAGTGGAAAGGACTCCACTTCGGTGTATCAATGTTTGCGAGCTGTATGATTGTTTCGTAATGCGAATTCTCAAGTACACTTATATTAGTACAATGAACGCGCTTGTGAAATCGACATTGTACCGCCTCGCATTGTACAGAAACGTGTACGATTTGACATAAACATGTAAGCAAGCGAGTAAGATGTTACTGGCTATAATTATGCCATTTGTATGTGAACAATGTCATCTATAATAGAATCGAGTGTGTCACTATGCCCTTTTGTATTAGTGTTAAGTAAAAAGGTATTATTGGATTTTTCCAACATTTCATTCTCAGTAGTGAAATTGTTTAATTTTTTGTAAAGTATACGTTGATATTAATATAAGTGGCTGTATACAATTTTGTATCTATGCGTAATTTAAAAATATACAAATCTTACTCAATTGACATTAATTTGTTAACTACCTATTATAAATATTTTGTTCGAATATTTTAACACATTATATTTATGTATTAATTTTCTATTGCACTCTTCACGTCAATCTTTAGCGTTTCGGCAATCATAATAAATACTTAATTTAAATTTCACATGCTTTGCACAGAGATCAGGGCTTCGTAAAGATTTGCGGCCCCTAACTACTAAACAGTTAAGGACACCGCTCATGCTTAGTATCAAAGGGACTACGACATTATGACTGTTGGTAATATTATTCGAATTGGTATGAGTGTGGTTATTAATAGTATGACTATATGAATAACATACAAATTATATGACGTAAAACAAGATATCTGCTAGAACTGTCTCAAAGTCCACGTTGCATGTAATGTTAATTCTGTCCTACTATTTAGCCGGTTGATGTCTACCTCATTGTTGCCATTCGGAACGAGGAGATTGATATTGCCATAACTCACCAGGGTCACGGAGTACAAAAACAACGGTGTCGTATTAACGAGAACATCCGCCGTGGCCCTTACGTTCATGTTTCGTTTCATCCGAACGGGAGATGGGTCGTGAAGTGGTGTTTCCGGAATTAGTTCGACGCCGCGTGGGAGCGTGCCCGGCGATCGATGTATTCGCCCCCGATTTAACATTTAACATGTTTGTGTTCCTTGTTACCTCGTCTTTGTGTTTTTATGTTTATCCTCATTCCCCTCGTCTCATTTATCACCGGTTGCACCTGGCTTTTGCGTGTTTTATTTTTAAATTTTAATTAATATTATGTTCTTTGGATATTATGTTCGTCGTCGTATACTATAACTAACTATAACATAATATATGTATATTGTGTTCGTTCATATAGTATGTTCGTCGGATTTTTATATATTAAAACCTTTGGTGCCGTGATGTTATAGAGCTCGCAATGAAAGTAAATAAAAAATTATATCTCCATGCCTGTGTTCCCGGAAGGGTTAGGCTAAGGAGTGTAACATATTATTATTTTTGTTTATTTCTTTACTAACATGTGGATATTTGTTGCAGGTAATTCATCATACACAGGGTATAAATACGGTACATTGGATTGTCGTACTTAACAAACGAGGTGCAATGGGTATATTCCACCACACACAAACATACCGCGTTGATCGTCGCTCGCGGTATTCACCCAACGCGGACGGATAAGCCCGTTACGAGCCACGTCACAATAACAAAGGACTCGGAATTCGCTATGAAAAGCAAATTTTTTTATTCGTTTCCACCCAATCTGTACAATGTCTATTACACTTTTGTACACTTCCCGTTGTTCTTTACAAATATGTAGATTGCGCCGTAACGCTCATTGTTTTAGTGTAAATAATAATTGCATGCAACTATGAATTCTATTGTCGTTTCTAATTCACATTACATTTAGCATGGTCGTTCACTGGCTGTCACATGGCATTGAGGGCAATTTTCTTATACCTACCTATTATTGATCAGTGCTGAGATAACCGGTATAAATGTATCATTAATTTTTAAATATTATATTTTTCCAAAAACTGTAAAACGTAGAAAAATAAATAGAAGTGTTTGTTTGATGTTTTTTTTTATATTACATGTTGCTAGCATGTCATGGTTGATATAAACTCTTGATAGAATATCTTATCATTTCATTATTCTGATTGCACTAAGTGCGAATGGACCACGACAACTAAATAGATATTTATATATAAATATTCGCCTAGCTTGCAATGTTCATAATAGTCTAGGAGTTAGGTTATAAACATGCTTAGCAAAGTGCACCAACGATTTT
>DWDW01001086.1:0-12436 GCA_018245635.1 Mimoniades versicolor eupheme
ATCGTCTATCCTAATGCCATCTATTTTCATCATCATTATCACTTTAAACTATAAACAGTTTTCTGTTTCTTAGATGTATTATGCTCCTGACGTACTTTAAGCTTTAAGAGGTCAAATTAATGTAGTAAATGTTAATTTAATTTAGTGAAAAAAATTATATCTCTTCTTCTCTTAACTAAATCTAAATGTAATTTATGGTCCAAGGAGAATTCATCTGATGATTTAGGATTATAATTATTATAATGCTGTACACTTCTTTAATGATTTTACTGAACATTTGAAATCAATAAGGGGTGATCCTAATATGACTATTCTCATCCAGGGTGTGTGCAGCAGAAGTCGGTCGTTGCGTGGAGCGTTTGCTGCCGGAGTTGCTGCGCGCTTGCGGCGATCCGGCGCCGCGTGTGCACTCCACGGCTCAGCACACGGTGCTCACTGTAGCCGACTGTCCCCATGTCAGGTATCAATAGCAGATGTGAATATTATTTGAAACTATTTTTGTCTTTGAGGAACTCCGTAGTATTATTTTACCATGATTTGGTCATCAAAAAATCGTTGAAATTTATATTTGGTACTGTTTTTTCATTTCTTTTTTTCGTCATCATCTCAGGGCACCATATTATTACCGACACTCTTTCACGACTCTGTATCAAATTTAATAAAATTGAATAAATTCTAATTTCTATGTCAATAAAGGTTTAATTCCATTTCCCAGGTCCCTCCACATAATACCGCAGCAACTCGTTCGCCCGGTCGCAGCGTCTATGCATCCTCGTCTAGCGCTCAGCCGTCTCCAAATGCTAGAACAGTTAATTCTCAGCCATGGGATATCTACGGATAAAAACAGGCGAGTTCAAATACTTTTTATGTTACAGCACTAGGAAATAAATGTTTTAAGCTGAAAGATTCTTACTGTCATTTATTCGTTCACGGATGCGCCATTCCAGTGCCTACGTCGACCGCGAAACCATAGTTTATGATATGTAAGCTAATTCTACATGATGGCGTCACCTTCCTTCAAATGGGATCAATAACACTACCATGTTGCTAACTGTATTTTTTTTATTGTTTAAGTGCATTTCTTATCTAAATGACAAATATATTACAACAAATTTCTTAGCGAGAAGGAGTATAGTGCAGAGACTATTTAAGATTTATTTATTTATTTATTTGGTAATCCAACAGCGTACGTAAAAAATAGTAAAGTAGACTTAAAATTAATTTGAATGATAAGGCCAAAACGGATTACTCGAATAATATGAAAACTATATGTTTATAATATTTTGACATTGTAATTTGTTCCAGCGGTTTAACCGTTCGTCGCCTGGCCGAGTGCGGCGCGGCCGGCGCGCAGCACGCGGCGGGCTCGGTGCGCGCGGCGGCGGAGCGCATCCTGCTGGCCGCGTACGCGAGGTCCCCCCGCGTGGTGCGCGCCCAACTGCCCCCGGACGATGCCGTCACTAGACGTAATCTGATCTATAGGCATCTCTTCCAGCAGTTCGACAGAATTGATATGCAGGTCAGTGAATGTGCATTTCGATCGGCTTCTCGAATTACGTTTTTTATTATGCATATAGGATAGAATATTATGTAACGTAACGTAAGATCACGCCTGTAATCCCCGAAGAGGTGGGCAGAGGAATGTAAAACACTCCCACGATTCACCACGGTTACGTTTACGGTTCTTATGTGATTAGCATATACCTACCGTTTTTAGAGGTTTGAATCACCGACCGATTTTTTAAGCGTCAGTAATATTAAAGTTCTCTTTAGACTTTTACAATAATCTTCGTTATATGAATACCAAAAGATGGATTTTTCTTAAATAATTTTCTGACTTTAACGCTTACGGTACTTACAGACATTGTCTTGGAAAACGACTTAGAAGAGGATTTTATAACTTTTTATTTTATAACTTTTTTTGTTTTTTATTTTATAACTTTTTATGTGGTTAATTTTATGAAGTGCATTTATAAGTGTTCAATTAAAAAAAATATTGGTACATCATAATTTACTAACTTACAGAAAATGCTCAATCAAGCTCCAACTGAAGAACAGCTCCTCAACGGCGCTGACCAGTCTATCGCTGATTCTACCCTAGAAACGAGTACAACCCAATCGACTCGTAGTGGTACTACCGTTAGTGGAATAACCACTTCCTTGGGTATGACGTCATCTCTTGGTGCAACGTCGTCATATAGCTTAAAGTCGAGTGCCAGCGGAGCGACCCTAGCTCCTTCCAATTTAAGTGGAAGTTTTACTACCTCAAGAACTAAGAGTAGCCTGAAGAAGTCCCCGCCGAAGAAATATACTCCCAGTAAAACTACGAAGGATATTTCTCATTACCCAGGATATAACAAATTGAGACTTGACAGTGCTGTCAGTCCAAAACATTCGCCCAGATCAACAGTTGCAGGAAATGAGAAGGTGAAGAGAGAACTTTTCTTGATATGTTGTAAAAGTAGCACCTAGGTACGCTAGTAATCTTTATTTAAGTGATAACGATAGGATATATTTATATTAAATACTATTGAAAGTATATTTTAAAATGAACCTCCTCATCCCTAAGATTAAGTTGTAACAGTTCAAATTCTGCTTACGCTACTTGAACGTTGCTTATATACAACATACTTTAATCGAACTCCAATGACGCCAACATTAATAGAAAACTACAGCCATATTACAATTAAATCTAACACAGTAACAGTTACCTATAACCGTACATCGGGAGTACCCACACACGACCATCTAATGTAAAGTTAGGCTAAGCTTATGTTATGCTGACGACACAGCTGATGAACTACATAAGAATATGAATTTGTAGATACATATCAATATTGATGACATTACGTCTAGATACAACAAATTCTCGTGACCCATACAGAATTATTTATTTGGTATGGGAAGACCCATACGTTCTAGCTCAGAAGTCAGTGTCAGTGACCAATAGACTTATATTAAGGGTCAATGGTTCCACGCCCCTTCAATACAATATTTTGAGACGTTTTATTGAAGAAATTATTTGAAGTTGTATAGTTTGACAAATCTTTGATTATATTCCCCTTAGTTTTTCTCGCAAGCCCCCAACTTTATTCTGCTTCTTAACTTGCAAAGATATCTCTTGCTTATTTATTGATAATTCTTTTGTCCTTTTTTGTTTTGTTACTTTATTTTAACAAACTTACGTTTAAAAATACAGGTACAATTTATAGCATTGCTTCTTGGTTGTCGCACTTTTACTGATTATTTATCTTACTTCAGTTTTCATATTAATTTCCAACCTAAAAATGTGGACCCGATTGCCGCTGTCAATATGTATATAATTTGCCATCTCATGAAGAACTTCATTGAGCTCTTTCTGGAGTATTCCATCCATGACACTTCGGTAGTAAATAATGATAACACCTAATAATTAATATACGTCACATATAGGTACACTTCCAAGATAATCAAAACGATGAAGTCATATACCGTCGCACAAACCGCAACTTAGAGAATCGTCATTCTATGATCCACTACGATCACGATCCATCCAAGCCTCAACTGAAAGAGAGACCGGTTACTGTTTATGAACCCCTGCATTTAGATTATAGAGATTCACCTACTTTAGGATCTCCAAAAAATTCTAAGACCGATATACGAAGCATGGATTCTTTGCCCATGGACTCTCCACAGCCATCGCGAAATGACGTGAGAAGTGACTCGGATTGTAGAAGTCTTGATTCACCAAAAGTTAAGGCAGACTATTTTAGAGAAACAACGCTGGAGTCGCCGAAATTGGTTGCTGGATTAAGGAACTTACATTTAGATGAGAGCAGTCAGATGGATGAGAGTGGCTATTACAGTCCGGGTAAGTTTGGTTGTAAATTTTTCATGTAGGTACATTAGGTATCGGATTGAGAACTCATTTACCAAATGGCGGAAATACTTAAAAACTTCATAGCTCTAATGCGTATGCAAATTGCAAGCGATCTGTAAAGTTAAGCATCATAGGGAGTAATCGTTTTTGGATAGGTAACTATTAATAGAAAGTTTCCACGAGCCCTATAGTGCTTCGGAGAACACTTTAAGCAGCCGAGTCCAATTATTCACGTTAGGAATCATTCGCTAAATCTTGACGAGGACCTTAAAGACCGTTAAAAAACATTCAACAGCCAGCGTGACAAAATTTTATCTTAACCAATTCACATTGTAACGGTGTAGAGAGTACCCTACTCCAAATCCCTTGCGTCTGCCGGAGAAACTCATTTACAACAGTGCAAAGTAAAATGGGTTGTAGGGAAGAGTGAAAATGATAATTAAACAAAAAAATGTTATTAATAGTGTGAACTTTTTAGGGAGGAGACAACAGATGAACACTAATGACCAGCAATTCGATAACTACGATGTTGGCGGTGTGGACGCTAGCAGTGAAACTACACCGGAACCAGTTTGCAAGTATGTGGTCTTGGGTGTCTAAACTTTGGTGTGTATTTATTATCTTGGTGTTCTAGTTTGGAACCCTTTTTACAGCACATCCTGCACCTGGTGCGGTAGGCGAGTAAGAGCTACAGCATTAGAGACTCATTATTGGCGCCGCTGCGTACTGCTGGCCAGATGTCCGCACTGTCGCCTCGCGCTGGAAGCCAGAGCTTTGCATGCACATCTTTTGGGTATGTGGTCCAAAGAACACTTACTGATATTTTGGATTCAATTGAATAAATTTAGTTATAGAATTGATTTGACTATTCCTAGCTAAAAATATTTTATTTTTGTAGAGGAGTGTTCTCTAAGCGAGGGTCTTTGGAAGCCGTGTCAAAAGTGCGGCGCCGCGCTACGTACAGACGACAGCGAATACCACGTTAATTGTATCCGTGAGTACATACACACATCTTCACGCTAGGGCCGTTGCGGGGCAGGCAGAGAGCACATTGTGTATGTGGGTAAAATCGGTTGTTACCTTATAAGTATACTTTGTAACCAGTGGTACACTTTAATATATTTCATTTCATAAAATAGGTACGTTTCTGTCGCAACGACTGTTCGTATTACATTTGGTAGTATTATTTATGTTCACCAAACACCGTCAAATCTTTACTGGTCAGTACGGCCGCATACACAATTACACATGTCATGCTAATTATTATAAATTTCCAGCGTTAGGTTTAGATGAATGGAAGTGCCCGTATTGCTTGACCAACGTGCTGGCGCGCGACCTGCCCTGGCAAAGACATCTGATGCAGTGCCCACGTAACCCGCGACTGCAGCCTAATTAAAAATTTAAAATAGTGTAATTTGTATCACGCATTCTAAACTTCAAAAACCAACTCTCTGAATTCGTTGAACACATAGTTTTAAGTCAAGAAATAATGGAAGAAAAGCGTCTTAAAATAATGAGAATGTCTCAGTAAACAGTGCCTAAATCCTCTAAAAACAGATCAAACCTCAGGTTAAGGATATGTGCGGTGTTCTGTTTACAAAACTTAGGGCATGACAACGGTGTACCAAAACAATAAAAATATTCCTAAATTCCATAGACAGATAACTTTAGTTGTTTATGCAAGTGCTAAAATATTATAAGTACTAATATTAACATAATAGAGAAAATTTACAAAAACTAATAGTATACCTCAGCGTCGGGGCGGAGTGAGAATACATCGCCCGACCCTAGACCGGGATACTGGAGTGTCGTAAGAGGCGACTAAACCCGGCGCAGACAAATCGTAGTCTGGCGCGGTCTGGCTAAGCACGACGACGGTACACGCCGGGACCGCCCGCGGACGGCGGCGTTGGGATTAGGGTAAACACTTTTTAATAGAGGCTACGGCCAGTACTGGTTTTAGACAGGTTAATGACGATGATCATGAAAAAAGAATCGGTCCTCTTTGAAATGTTCGCACGTCTATGTATAAGAGTATTTTTCCTGTTAGTCTATGCGATTTACCATAAACTAATTCGATGGATTGAAATCGAATGCGTGTTACAAATCACATTTACTTAAGTAGTTGAATTTGTTAATTCTATGTTATCTACTCAATGATCGTTCGGGTATACTATTAATAACAGTAGAATATTAATTAGTCAAAATTTCGTGCTTCACATGATTTCCTTTATGACTGTTCATAGTCGAAGCTAGATATTGTTGATTTAAATTAAAATGTCATAAGCTCACATGCACATTTTAGTGTTTACATGCTATTACATATTTGTTACTTTGTTTTGATTTGTAATTGCAATTGATTCATATGTTTTTATTAACATTTTATTCTAAAATGACAGTTTTGTTTGTCGGTTGCATGACACTTAAAAACAACTGGAATAATAGATTTTCTGTAACACATTACTATTACGTCTAAAATTTGTCTGTCCATCTTACTGTACAAATGTTTGTATTAAATTATCAATATTTATAAACGTTAAGTAACTGGTTATTTATGCATGCATTCGATACCACGGTTTTTATCCACTTTTGATTGTGATGATACATTAAGAATAAGTACAACCGACATAAACTGTCACAAAAGCAAAATACGAGTACAGTCATTGACATAAACCGAAAAAATAATTAATTTATTTTCGTGAGTATTGTACTATATAATATTTCAAGGTCAATTTTGAAAAAAAATCTTCGTCTCATTGATAAATAAAGCACAGCTTTTAGTCCGTTATTACCGTCCAAAGCTGTAACTTCCGTCTTAAAAAACGCTCATGACTTTTTTTCATTTGAAACTACGACATGTTTTCAAATTTAACGATTATGTAAAAAAAATACTCCTTTATTACGCTCATCTTTTTAGTGTATAGTTCTTTTTATAAAATATGCCAAAATATTTGTTTTATCATCTCATATGTACGATAATTATGAAAACTTGTGTTACTATTTATATACGTTATAAAACTTTGTTCATTGATTGAAATGTAGTTTCAATCGATTGTTGTTAAATGAAATAAGTTGTAGAGCATAGAGTATATTTTACAGTGTCTTTAGCAATATGTGCATAGCCGATCATATTTTTTTAATTTTGTAACACTTCATAAAATTTCTATTTGTTTTCTAAATAAATAGTTTAATAGTCAAATGGATTTTATATGTATAATTCGGTTGTAGTATTTACAATAGCTAAACCCAGGTAGCATTTAGCCAAAACCTTAGGAATTTAGAAATATAGAAAACCTTAGAAATATAGAGGATTGTTTTATATATAGTTAATAAAATGTCATCACAGAGGAGGACTTTACTATATGTAATTATCACATATACTAAAGATCTCTGTACACCACATACCACAATTGAGTTATACATTTTTGTAGCAATATGTATAATTACTAAAATAGACGTCCTTCCTATTTCTTAGTTGACCACAAACCTGCATTAAAAGGATTTTCTAAAATAGTAATGATATTAGTACATCGATTGTGCCCTTAATTATTTTTATAAAACACTTTAATTGCATATATATTACTATATAAACATTTATTTAATCGCCTTGCCTGTTTACTTGATGGTTAGCGACCATCAGCCGAAGGGTCTGCATTCAATGCTCTCCCAGATTACTTCGTTGTTGAATTTTTTTGTGATTGGATACATAATATATAGTTTATTAACTATGTGGTTATCATACAACAGTCTCTGACCAAATTGGGATCAAATCGCCGTGTGTGAATTGTCCTATGACATGTATATTTTTTAACTATTGAATGGAAAACGCGTATCTACTAAATACGGCGTATTTTTCGTGTTCATTTCTTTTCTTCTCTCCTGTGTAAATATAGTGTTAAATAGAGAAAATAAAGAATATGTACTAGAATTTAATGTACCAAATTTAGATATCTATGTTAATATTGCCGCTATTGCCGCTTTACACAATGCAAGCTTTTGAAACTCTTTCTGTGTATATACCTACTTCTTGTACAGATCCTTCAGAAACGTTCTCTTTTCTCTCTGACTTAGAAATAGTGTAAGCTTAGTGTAGTTTAATATAAGTCAAATCCACATCACCCCTGTGATATTGGGTCGAGGTATTACGTTAAATCTGGTTACATGAGTGAGTCGAAACAGTTGTCGGTTAGTTTTAAGGTATTTCATAAGTTTCAATATTGCATTACATATAAGCTTTGGATAATAATCACACGATATCCGCCCGGGCACCTGTGTCTTTTTTGTGACTTCAATGGTAACATTTGACCAGGATTTTGTGGTAAGGTTATTAAATTGTAAGTATGCTCCTATGCTTAATGTATTAATTTTAAAAGCCATACTAGAAATTTCCTTTGTTTAATTGCCACGACTTTAAATGACCAATATAACCACAATGTCCGAGTTGTTACACATATCTGTTCGTTTTTTATGTAACATAACAACGTTTTTATTTGCTGTGATGTATGCTTTGTATGATTTTTATAATTTATTTACAATAATTTAAAATTACGTAGGTAATATGATAATATTTTTGGTCCGGTTTTAAATTGTTTAGAGTGTACTTCTTACTTCCTTAATAACCGTCTTATTTAGTGATTCAATTTAATTAATTATATTTTTTGTGTTTCATTTTTTTACAACATAATTTAATCCTTGATATCTCCACAGAACAGAGTATTATTTATTAGTTAAGGCTGCCTTGGTGGGTAATTAATGTGTAAATAACTTGTTGTAAACTTGTACAGGATCTGATTAATATTTGTGGCAATTACATGAGCTTATTGAAAATCAAACATTTTATATATCTTTTAAGGGTTTTATACTTTTGAAAATAATAAGTTCTCAAATACCTATTACATTTGAATACGAAAATTGTTAAGAATGAACATGATTCTCGCATTGCAACGCGTTCTCAAATGTGTTATCACCAATAATTTTCAAAAAGAGTAGTCATTTTTAAAAATTACAAAAAAAAACAAGAATTGTAATCACTGAATTAATATTAAAATCAACCAAGTAGGCGTACTAAGTAGTAATAAGTATAGAAATATTTATTAAGGTAATGAGTACTATGAAGTCCATTTGACTGATATTCAAACATTCCTATAATCCTTGGTAAGGTACATAAACTGTAACTGTAACATATAATAACAGCCTCTATGAGCAAATTATTTATTTTTACATAGGAATCTACCAGTCTACATTTAGACCTACCTATTAATTGCCAAGTATTGCAATAAAAATAAAAAGTTATGCAATATTTATTAGTAAATCTTATACTTAATATATAATAATAATATTCCTTGTAACGATATTGCAAAACGACTGTACTTGTAAACGTCACTGTAAAATATATTCTATAGAGATATAGAATAGGTAATATATCGATATTTATGTTCATTTTGCTATTTTTTTAACAGTAATTCCATAAAATTGGCTCAAGATTTTGAAAAATACATATGTAAAACAAAAGTATTATAGAAAATATTTGACTGATCGTATAGTGGGAAGTAACGCATAAATCTTTTTATCACATATTATAATATTCCCTTTACACATTTGGATAATTTGGTGTTGAGAATGTTTAATGTATTTTTTCTTTCTTAACTGTTTGAATAGCTTCCTACATAAGTATTATGTATAAAAGTTTATTATTATGTATGATTATTTCAAATTTGTTTCACACATGACAATAATCGCAAGTTGCGTGACAAAGTTGTCATGGGGAGTGCTGTAGTTAACATAAAAATATTTCCCGGTCTAATATAGGTAGGTACATTCTTTAACGTCACCTTCGCGGGACACGCATCTGATGACGCAGTAGTCATTCGCTCGTTTTTACTATATATATTGTGAATATTACGAATAAAATATTGTTCTCATCTTAAAGTATTCAAACCGTTCACGGCAGTCTCGCGATTCGGAAACACGAGAATGTAAACCTTTCTTTTAATTTATAGCGCACGGACACATTTCAAGTGTGATATGTGGTGAAGAGCATAACATGTTCACAACATCATAATTTATTATTATTTCGTTTGCCTCAATCTGATGAAGAGAAGTCACTTTAATTTTCCGTTGCCGCTCATTGATAATTATTATGGACTGCGGTAATCCAGTAATTACATTTGATACAATCTCCATTTAATTAGAGTATAGTTATGAATCATCAGATGTCTTATCAATTTTTAACAACTGTTACTGTAACTGCATGTTTAACAGAAGCGTCCATGGTTTGCGCGCCATAAGTAGGTAAGCGATAGCTTGCATTGCTTGACGCCATTTTTTTATTGGCTATTAATTTATGGACGCGTTCTTCTGTGCCTATATGAGTCTGAATTGCAGTAAAGTTCGCGATAATCCATTGAATGTATTTTATGCTTCTTTCAAATATTAGAAGAGGTAATATTTGAAATTTGTGGCGTCGAAATTTAAAATATGTTTGTAATAAATGTGGAAAAGTCGAAGAATGTGAAGGGTTTGAATAGCTTATTTTTTTTAAAATATGAACTGTTATTAGGATACTAGAATTGATTGGAGAAATGGAGGACTGAAACGAATTTGCTAGTGTTGGTGTTATATTATATGACGTGTTCATTGAAAGGGTAATTGGTATTATCGCAGAAATATAATTTACATCCATGAATGTTATCTTATGACAAAACAATCTTTGTTCGTAGTACCTAATCTTTAGTTATCCAACAAACAAAATATAAAAACTAGTCACGTTATAATGGTAAAACGAGACGGTACTGACACGCCTGTTTTTTTATTTCAAATGTTAATTAATTACCACCTATAATCATAGTATGTTTACGTTTCTTTCTGAACCTAGTATTATTTTTATTAAGTTTGTTGATCTGTTGATGTTGTTGACTCGATTGCACCAAATCGTTTTGTACAAAATATCATTTGACATTGGCAATTGATTCTAGTTTTCAATATTCACTTATTTACTTGACTTTGTGACAATGCAAAATACGATTTATGACATACCAGTAAGAGGTTTATGTTTGTGAAATATTCTGAATAGCCTATGTACATAAGTTTATGTAAAAGGTATTCAGCGCTATTAATTTTAATGGCCATACAATCTTATCGATACATACAATCGTTTTCGACGACGTATATGCTTTTCTAAGAACCCTGGGATATCCTTGAAAATACGTAGGGCGTTGTCTTTATTTCACTCTGCTTTAAGCGGAATGTTGTAACTAAATAATATTATGATGTTCTTACTATTTATAATTAATAGTTTTGAAGCCTTAAATTATGCGTAAATTATTATGAAATACAACACAATTCAGAACTGTATATGAAATTATGCATAAAAGCTGGTATGTCAATTTGTATTTTGTTACTGATTTAGTCTAGACTAGACTCTAGAGTAAGGATTGTTTTGGCCTGTTTGGGCGAACTGGAATGAATAAAAGGATTCTTAATTTAAATTTGGTTTTAATTCTACTCTCCTGTTTAATACCTTAAGGCGTAACATAAGTAACATCACGCCTGTAATCCCCGAAGAGGTAGGTAGAGGAATGTAAAGCACTCCAACGTTTAATCAGTTACGTTTACGTCCCGCTACGGACTAGGTGGCGAGTCTATTGCCATACACCGGGCACATATCTAGACTCCGAGCCACTACTCGAAAATCTAAATTAGAAAAATTTAGTAGTCCCCGACCCGGGAATTGAACCCAGGACCGCCCGATCGGCAGTCGCACTTGCAACAAGCACAACCGACGAGGCACACTAAGAAATACCCTTGTATTAGTGATCTGCATATTATGTTTTTATATAAAACGCCACTTAGGCAGGCATAGTCTTTATTGTTTATATTTTTTTAAACTCATTATATTTAAAAAATATATTTAGGTAAAAAGAAACGCAAAATAATTATAAAATTATATTATGTTCAAATTTGTATGTTATCAATTATGAACGTTAATGGTATGAAATTATACCATAATTTTATAATTGAGTGTGTTGGTCTACATTTTTACAACTGTCAGCGCCGTTGCGGTCAGGCTCTGGTACGGACGGCGAAGTCTCGACGGATCCCGTGCTTGTAGCATCCATTTCGGAAGTTTTCGGTTCACTTTCCGGACTCTCCATAACATCGTCAGCAACATCTGTCTCCTTCTTGAATTTGTTTACATCTAAAACGATAATACGCCGTCAATGTACGAAATAAGTTAAAGGGCTAACAAAATAACAGATTTAGCTTCATGAGAAACGAGTAAATAAGAGAATCGTACTGACGTATATTCAAAAGTTTAAGAGCAGATACGAACGTTGGGGAAATATTGAATTGAACTGACAACACTGAACGCTCACAGTAACTGTCATATAAACTGGCAACCGTTAGAAAATTCGTACATTACGGAGCCGTTAAATATAACCACCTTCTGGAAACTTCTTAGTAAGGTCGTAAACACCAAAACGCACAATCTATCATCACTATTGTCATCAACGCAGTGTCCTGACCTGTCCTGTCCTGCGACTCACCGTGCTTGCTGTAGTCGGCGCCCAGCAGGCG
>DWDW01001087.1:0-12434 GCA_018245635.1 Mimoniades versicolor eupheme
AGTGGCACGCGTTAGGGGAGGCCTATGTTCAGCAGTGGACAGCTGTGGGCTGATGTATGTATGTATGTATGTATGTACGAATATATTAGTAAAAACATTCGAATCATTCAAGGAGCAATTTCATGTAAAAATATTCGAATACTTTGCCAAAAATTCCATTCACGAAAGCGACTTCATAGAAAATGTTGATTCACTCCACTCAACACTTCACTGAACTAGCGCTATCTATGCATGTCACTGAACGAGTGAACGAATGGGAACAGATTTCGTATTTGAAACTGAATGAATAAAAATAAAACCGTTTAAAAACAGACGAACGTACAACCAAATAGTGCTTAACATTACAGACGTATATGATATGTTGGTAACCGTATATTTCTTTTAAAGATCTTTTATTGTCGTAAGCGCAGAATAATTTCTTGATTATAAGTGTCTCAGCGGATTTTATAGAATTCATTATTATCGTCATCCTCAGTCTATTGTAATCCATAGCTGGACATAGGCCTTGAGGGGTTATGCCTATAACCCCCACGCTGAGCATGCGGGTTAGGAATCCCAGCGCACAGATTCTCGCGCCGCCTACACTGCTGCCTATAGGCGGCTAGGGAAGTTAACTGTGAATAGGCAAACCGCGCCATACTGCGATCTGCCAGCGCCGAGCTTAGTCACCTCTTACGACAAGTTGTATCTCGGTACGGGTCGGGGAATGTATTATTAGACCGATACAACACGGATAGACTTAATTGTTTAATACTCGAAATGAGTATATTCACAAGATGTTGGCGTGACGTCACGATTAACCACCGAGCACCATTGGTCCATTTGATTTATTCAATGTTCAGCAAATAAATTTCATAGCCTTATTTCCGTTTAATAAGGAATGGATAAAAGATTTACCACTTTTTTTTTACCAATCTGTACGTGATCACAGAGAAGGGAATGTAATGTCCGGATGTGAAATTCCAATTTAGTTCTTTTGAGTTAGTGAAAATTTGAGTGCAAAATGTTCTTGAGAATTTATGCAAGTTTTTTTTATGTTCGACATTGGATTTTATTACTTAAGTTGTAACAGCTCGATCGAAATTTCTGGAGCGTAACGGTTATTAAATAAAATTTGAATTATATGGATTGCACTGATATTTTAACGGAGAGGCAATAAAGTTTTGGTTGTCGCACATAGACGGACTTACTCGTAACTCATTGTTAATTGTTCGAACGTTAAACTCACCTTTAATTATTATAAGCCATGCGCGGTAGGTACGAATAGGTATAAATACAAGATAGTGGTTTTTGGAAAATAAAGAATATACGTAAAGTCCAAAAACCATTATCCTGTAATCCTCAAAGAGATAGGCAGATGAGTGTAATACACTCCCACATGTCACTATGGAACAGGTGTGGTGAGCCTATTACCATATACTGGACACTGATCAACTCCTAGCAACTACTAGAAATTTTAACTAGAAATTCTAGTTAATATTCTAGTTAGTTAAGTGTTCTGCATTCCTCTGCCTACCTCTTCGGGGATTACAGGCGTGAAGTTACGTAAATTCTACTTAAATAATCGAATAGCACACGACAACACGACCCGGGCTTGAAAATCAGGACCTCTTGGTCGGATGTCGCCTTGACAAGCACTCGCATCAACAAGGCAATCAATAATAATAAAGAATATAATTTGGAAAATAAAGAATATAATAATTCGTACAAATATAATATTAATTTAATACACCGACAGAATGGGCAAATATCCGGTTCAGATTAGTTTTTTGTCCTCTACGTGTCCTCTAGATTCTAGTTTACAGTAGGTACTCGTAGGTATTGTTGGTTTTCAATTTATTTACAAATGGTATTCAATTTATGTACCCATAATATATCGAAATTTGAAAATAGCGTAAAACGGAAGAAAAAATGATAATGTACTTAGCATCCTTCGAGCCGTATTTTCACATTAGGACGGACTGAGTCATTTCGTTAGACACATAGTGAGAAAAGCACTTAAGCATCACATTTAATTAATTCAACAATTCTATGTGAAGTACAAGAAACCTATACCCTTTGACATTATATACTTATTTTAGACTTTATAGATCTAAAAAAGGTTACAGCCAGAGAGATACTTGCTCTTTCCATTCAATCACGCAGGAAGGACCTTTGAAGTTATTGTATGGCATCCGAACTGACCGGAATAACGTCAAGGGCGATCGTAAAATGAGACGAACGACTCAATATATGTGACGTATCGCTACTTAAAGTATATAACGCTGTTTCTGTGGTTTTACTGGCCCTAAATAGATTTTAATGGCAAGTAACTTTTGGTCTACAATATCTAGGTCTACATATTTCTGGAACATATTAGGTTCGTGTCTTACTGCTGTCTTGTCGAATATGAGTTCAATTTTAGCTAGTTTTGATTAGAAGGTATGTACTGTTCTTGTAGATTCTGTTCGTGAAAACATGCCGAAAGTGTTTTCTAAAAACAATTCTCCACGTTCTCCATTTTAAAATTCGATCGTTATCACATTCCTATGTTAGACCGATAATGGACGTACCACTTTGAATGTCAATTTTTAAAGTACTTCAAAGTTTCTGTTACGTAGCTCAGCGATTTCAGCGCTCAATGAGAAACCACCTTTAATGACGTCCAGCATTTATTTTGTTAAAGAGTTAATCAATGCAAAGCCACCGCTAAGTTAGCGACTTATTAAGTTGAGGAAGTTAAGTTTGAATAAGTATTTAAGCTGCTTTAAGTATTTGTGGAGATGTTTTGTTTGTTATATAATAGGAAAATTGTTTTTGAGCCTTTTTACTAACAGTGGTCGTAAAATTATCTATTCTCAGTGCCCTCATCAACGCTAATAGCATCGCAGTTGTGTTAGATACGAGTATATAAACCAGTCATTACTCGGGATGTGTGCCGTTGGTTGTGAAGTAATAAAAATAGAAGGTAAACTGAAATCTATAAACGCATATATGTATGATACAGGAGTAAGAAGAAAAATAGTTTTTTAAAGTAGTTAATACCTACGTATATAAGTGTCGCAGACTCCAAAATATTACATTTTGCATAATTTCTATAATCGACTCATCTTCTATACGCATATCAAGCGAATCTGAATCGACATTATTTTGGCAAAAAATTGTGAAAAAATTAATGATTACAAGAACAATAACCCAGGAGGTTCCTACGTCACGGTTACGTTCTAGGAAAACTGAGTTAACGTACGATCATCCGTCTTTATTTCTCATTTTCAACTCCAACTGATAACTATTTCACTGAGTATTTAAATTAAACTTACTTATACGGTTCGCCAATATGGCAGTCCGCAGTCAAGCCTTATTGCATCGACTGCCGCCTGCTATACTGCCATGGGATTAGGGCCCTAATTGGGTCGCAGTCACTATAGTGCATAGGCCAACTCAACTGGATTCCGTATATGGTTCCCTAAATATCAACATCAGAAAATACTCGTAAGTACTGGAAGGAGAGGATCGTAAATATACTGCGCATTGGTATTAGTTGAAACATTTTATTATTGGATACTATTTGATTTTTTTATCTGAGTACAATTTTATGCGGTATCTTTTCGTTCCGAATATATTTATTGGGAGATTTAAAAGTTCGTTTTGGTTCCAGTCATCGTATAGTACAATACCACCAACTCATTATCTGTGTGTAATAATAGTATGGTTTTCTCCCTTTTTATTTTCTTTGTATTTGTCTATATTTTCTATAGAATTATATAATCCGCAATTACTTTACTACTGGTAACTTTAGTGTCAATGGATTAAAATAGTAACGTTATAAGCCGCTGTGCAAAAGGTTAGTGAAAACGAAACATCACGCCATTATCCCCGCAGAGTTAGGCAGAGGAATGTATGTAGTACCTACACACCCACGTTTCACGAGTTACGTTCATGTCCCAGTATGGAATGGCTGTTGAGCCTATTGCCATACACCGTGAACATATCCAGACTCCGAGCCACTACTACAAAACGTAAATTAGAAAATTTTGTAGTACACGACCCGGGAATCGAACCCAGGACCTCCCGTTCGGCAGTCGCACTTGCAGCCAACACGACCAACGAGTATGACGACCTACGTTTATGCATATTTTTCTTGTATATACATACCTACTCGTTCATACATAAGTACTGTTCGTGTATTAAAAACTAGTTTATTTCTTGCTGCTTTGGTCTATATCGTGTGGGAGTGACAAATATTTTCGTTGTCGAAAATGCCCTAAAAGAAATAAAAAAAAAAAAAACTTCACGCCTGTAATCCCCGAAGAGGTAGGCGGAGGAATGTAGAACATTCCCACGTTTCACCAGTTACTTTTAAGTCCAAAATGCACTGATATCAATGACCCTGCAAGCGATTACCACCTTACATATCGTCAAAATCTACGCATAAATTTTCATATGCGGAGCGACCATATAATTCAATATTATTTTAAAACTAATGTTGGGGGTTTATATTGAATGAATCTAATACATAGGTTTTTTTTTTACAAATAATATCTTATTTATCTTATGTAGACACAAGCTAATTCATTGTTATTACTTCGTTCTGATTATATGTAAAGGTACAACATTATCATAAAATCGATCATTGCACAATTAGTACGGAATTTAAAAAAATAAAAAAATCTTTCAATTTACGTGACAATTATTTAAAATTAATAACACTTTTTTCTCTCAACGACTCGCAACGAATTATTAATTTCGTATGAATCACGTTAACATTTAATATAAATTGTGGTCTAACTAATGACGTATTCGCATTAGTACAAGACGGTGACGGGAACCGTTTGGGAAAGCGACATCTGGCATTGACTTAACTTCACTGTAGCCTCAAACTTTACCTGTTTATACAAAGAAGCCTGCATTATGAAAAATGATTAAGTTGGATCTCTTATGCTACTTGAATATTAAATAAAAGGATAAAAATGAACAAAATTTAATGAATATATTTAAGAAGTTTTGATTAAACTGCCCTATAATATTAGAAAATTTACATAATATTTGTACATATGAACAATGACTGTACAGTAAAAGATACATATAAAAGTTTATATGTACACTGCGTTGATTTGATAGTTTTTGTAAGTGAAATCTGAAATTACTGACGCGATGCTTCTATGTACCACAATGCGCTTTTTTCCTTTCTATAGAAGTTAGAACATGTTGCAACCGGTAACCAAATTAATAAACACATTGTCTTACTTTAAACTACAAAAGTTTTTTTTTGTAACTGTTCAAGTTGTTGATTGCCTCTTTGGTAGTGTGAATTGCAAGCGCGACTGCCGATTGGGTGGTTATGACTTCAAATCCTGCGTCGGGCACTATTAGATTTTTTAAATTAGATTTTCTAGTAGTGCCGTTGAGTTTGTATATATGCCCGGTGTGTGGCAACAAGCTCATCCCCTTTTCCATGATGGGACGTAAACGTAATTGGTGAAACGAGGGATTGTACTACACACCTCTGCTTACGTCCTAACTTTTCTTTGTAGCCTCAAATATCGACTGTCATACGTTAAATTCATAAATATACACTAACATACTTAACAAATGGGCCTTAAAAGATATGGTAACAAAACATTGTACTTCACAATAATGGCCTCATATCGGAACCTCTGAAGTTAAGATTTACGACTTTTTTGACATAAAATCGCACTTCGCGAACATGTGGCTCTCAAACTCGGGCGCGAAATAACGTTGCGAGATTGTTTTCTGAATAATTAAAACGCTTGAAGCATGTCACCTTGAAACTTTGGTCGCAGGAGATCTTGTACAATGAGCGAGCAAGCTTCAGCTACTATGAAAGTTAAATTTCAAGCACCTAAGAGATTTGAATGTCTTTGACCCGGTACATAATGTACTGCAAAGTGCCTTGTGTTATCTAAATTCACGAGTAAACTCTTTACTCTATAGAGTTTCAGTATCACGTTCGTACATACGCTAATACATTAATTTTGCAAAGTGCTTGCGCAGTCTTGATCAGGTTGACTTATACTTTCCACGTGGAAACTTTTAAGTCGCGTCCCTGACCTTAAAAATATTGTTAAAGAGACCTAAAAGAAAAGGCGGCAATAATTCATTAATATTACCTAATTATTACATTGTGAATATGATACATGAAATATTTATCTGAAATATAGATAACGCTTTAAAATCTTGTTCTGTATAAATTCGCCAGCTGAACGAAATCCCAATAAGTTGAGTATCGAACAAACACGACTGTAGAAATAACTAACAAAGGCGAAGTATACTTTACCGCTGGTGTCCGAGGAGAGAACGTTGTATGAAACTTTATCTACCATCGTTTCTCCCAAAGACGCGCTAAAGACAACTCGCGACAACTTCGCTAACAACATTCCAATGCGAGAATAAACTCGAGTACAAAATATAAAAGCGTAATGACAAAAACTTAAATTGTCTATAAGAAATTTAAGTAATTATTGCAATATTCAATATGCTTTTTTTTATTGCAATATTCATTTGAAATATTATCCTCATTTTTGAAGGTTTAAAAATTAATAATTTTATTGAAAATTTCAGTAAAGAAACTACAAGAAAGGGAACATTTTACTAAATATTTATTGTATGTAGGTAGTAAACATTTCAAATTATGATTATTAAAACAACTTCACAGTGAATTCGTTGTCCTAGAAACGAAATAAGAACAATATTCTGTTAAAGAATATGAAGTTAGCACTGAACTAACAAAATCAAAGTACATTTTATCGGACGCTGGACTAAATGTCGTACTAGAAATTGTTTGGAAAACTTTGTCTCCCACCGATTCTTATAAGAATGAGCTGAGAAAACTGACTACTTGTAAGACAGTGCTCAGACTTTGCTCCAGGTACAACAACATTATTAAAAGACAGCTTACTTGTTACGAGGCGGTAGAAACAGTACCTATGTAGTATTTTCAAGGCTTATACGTTACATGTACATACATACATACATATACAATACATACCCATGCATAGACAATGATCTCTTCTTGGTAAAAATATGACCGCTACTTACAGATAAACAGAAGAAAATCGCTGATTAAAATGAATTCTGTAAATAAAGTAAAAACAACTTTATTCATACTATTTTTCAATGCTTATAAAATTTTAAAGTTATAGTTTGCAAGCGGAGAAAATACATAAATTAATTAATTTTTAAATAAGAAGGCGTTATGCTTACCTAAATGCTTTAAACTTAATTCTAGCAGAAACATATCTTTCTAGAAATTCTAATCCAAATCCTGGAACAAAGACAATATTGAGTTCGTGGAAGTGATAGACGCAAAGCAAACTTTATCAATGGGTAGCAAGAGGAAATCGCTGTAGGAATCTTCATCGTACTAAGATATTGCAAACAAGTTCGCTAACAACAATCTGTAAGAAACATATATACTTCATATTCCGCCATGAAAAACTGGCAATTGATAAAGTGAATATATATTTGAGAATTTAATTTGTTAATGTATGTATGAAAAATTTAGCAACACAGATTTAGTTTCGTTATAAGACAAAAAAGAATCCTCTTAACACTATATAATGTAATTCATTGTTATCGTCCATTTAATGGTAACGTAACGTTTTACGTAACTTCAAGCCTGTAATCCCCGAAGAGGTAGGCAGAGGAATTCAGAACACTTCCACGTTACCATTTAATGGTAACATCATACAAAATTGTCTACAAGGTCTTTTTACCTGCAAAAATGAAGTCTTTGAAGTAAATTATATAATGAAGAAAAAAGGAAAAGTCTAAAGTGTGAGCGAGAGGCCACTTCGAAGATTGGCCAAATCTTTATAGCGGGCGATCATTCGTTTTCGTAAATGGTTCTGTACAATCGATATAAGACGGGTCAACTTGTTCGTGTGATACTAGAGTACGCAAAAGCAGTGTAAGTGTTACTTAAAAGGCTTTGAATATTTCAAAATGTTAATCCGAATAATCATTTTATATCCTGTATCCCTAAGGATATCTCTCCAATCCGAACTTCGTCAGTATATGAAGACAAATGCATGAAGTCGATATGTCATGATGCCTAGTGGTTTCAACTTTTTTATCTTGAAAACAAATCGAAGTGAGACTTATATTAGAAATTCAGATAAAGAAGTATTTCTCTTCAAATATATTTCATGACATACAGAATAAAACAAATTAGTAGTATTTTTAATATCTCTTTAAGCGATCTTCGAAATGTCGTTCTTTAATGAAATTTATTGCAACGAAGGCAAGTAAAATCCAACTAATGTAACCCAAAAGAGAGAACTAGTATCTTTCTTTACCGGAAAAGAAATCTTCACTCTGGAAAAAGATCTATCTGGCGGAAAAGAAATGGAATTAGGAGAAAATACTAGAAAGAAAAACAGTGGGGATCCCGCAAATTCACAAAGCGTTATAAATGAGATCGTGGACTGCAGAGTCTTTTTAATTAACATTTCGTTTTTAAAACTGGCGAGATCTTTCCAGTCACGACCTTCCGCTAAGAATGTAAAACAAAATAGTAGGATGTGATACAATTGTACATTGTTTGGCCAACTGGTTAATATTATGATAGACAAAATTACGAAAAAAAATGTATTCATTATATTGTACATGTCGTTATATGTCTGTTACAACGTCTGATGGAAATGCAGTTGATCAATTGGTGGTCACTTCTTGCAAAGTAAGCCCAAGATGTCCTCTTAATAGGTTATTTGATGACTTGGATTCTGGATTCATGAAGACCAGGCTGATCGTGAGGGCACACCTACATATATCTACCAAATAACTTCTAAACCAGAATTAATTGATGGATGATACTGCAGGATAGCTGGAGTTCGAAAAGACCGTCCTCAATGAAATTTTAAACATATTTAATGTGTTAATTGAGTTTAGTTACAATTGCATTATGATTAGGAAATTTACTTTCAATACCAATTCGTTGTTATGATTGTAGGTATTTTACATCCTTCACACAAATTCATATAGTACAAGATTTTCAATAGTCACCAATTTTCAACAAAATCACACAAACGATGTAGAGCAACAAAACTTTATCGTACGAAACGGCTTGTCGCGCAAGTAAAAATAAGCTCAATGCAATATAGCTTCTGTAGTAAAGGAAAACGTTTTATTTGTAAACTCCAGCGATGTAAAGTTTAATATATTCTTGGTTTCACATTCACATAGGTAATATTCTATATTAACATATTTCACCTAATTCAATTCAATTCAATTGAGGACAAGCGACCTTTTTGCATAAGAAACTGCCTGCTGCTAAATTGACGAGAAATGCATTTAATTAGAACGTGTGAATGTATATGAAAATAGCTTTTCTAACTATTGTACTACATGGCAAAGGACGGACATTTTTTATTTATTCCGAAACCTACTTCCATTGTGGAACTTTTAACCCATGAATGGTGGGGGTGTACAGTGTACCATACTCCTCCGCTTACCCCTTCGAGGGGTTACAGACGTGATGTTATATCGATTAACTAAATTGTATGATTACCTATTTCTTAAAGTATTGAACAATTATTAAATGTATTCACGAGAATTTTTTGAAAAAAAATGTTCATATCCTAGATTCAATAATCATTGTTTCAAATATTCAACAAAAACGACATTCATATCATAGCTTTCAAGTTGAAGTACATTTTGGCCAAACATAACGTACAGTTCATTAGACTTATTTTAAAAGAGTTTAGAAAAAAAAATACGCTCATCTAACAGAATATGTCGTCAATTTTTTTAGAACAAATTGTTTCCAACAGAAATAAATATACCGAATGTTTTCTAACGCAGGTGAAAAGAAGTACGTTCGTCGCAATGCAGCGGTTTCTGAAATTGCTTTTCCAACTCTCCGCCCGTGTGTCGATACACAGTGAACGGCCAAAGAAAATTTATTCTGTCACAAACACTCTGTAGCCGTGATACCGTGAACCCGGCTAACTGAATGTAATGGCTAGCTTAAGCCTTCGGCTCATTAATTTAGCCATTATTTATGTTCTGCCCTTTACACATCACTCGTTACTCGGGTTATTGTTGGTTACAAGGATTCAGTGAGGTTTTATGACAAAGGTCTACATTCTTGTACATGTTGTAAATAACAAATAAACAGAGTATTAAGATGATAGCCGTTTGTTACAATTGTCACAGATGTAACGTTAACATAATTACATAATAAATAAAGGTTTGGTTGAAAAATTAACTGTTGAAACGTGGCAGTGACTACATCAATCTGTCTTTCCCTTTGGTGATATACTGGCGTGATGTTACGTGTTACGAGAAATCATCGTTTTTACAGTCATTAAATTTAACCTTTGTTATATTCATGATAACATTTTTCCAAATTAACATTGTAACTGTAACATGGAATTTTTATATAAATATTGAGTATATACTGGAACCGAGTGACACGAAAAAAACGGAGCCTGCAATCCATATGGTTATTGAAATGTACATTTTGCTTTACCTTGAATTGACGAATGAAATTTTGTTTCCACTGGACAGGTAGTCAATGATAATAAATATTTAAAGAGATGGCTGCAACTCCAATTAATTCATGTTATTGGACGGTGGAATATTATTGCATTGTTTTAATTCGCCCGAATATCTCATCAACGTTTTTAATTTTTACCTTGTTACGAAAAATTTTACATTGTTATATTCTTTGTTCGCAAAACCTTAAATTTATTGATTTTCATCGTATCGGTGTGAAGGTTCTTGATCTTATTATTGTTAATCATTGATTTTAAACATTAAGGAATATTGTTTAACATTGTGTGTTCAACACCCGGTTGTCAAAGTTTAGAAAACGATTGTAAAGAAGCTTTTATACAAGCATGACTGTCTTGTTCGTCGAGTGGTTTTAAGCGTGGTTTCCAATCGAGGAGACCTGAGACTTCTCGATTGGACGCTGTTGAATTTTTCCAATTTAGAATTTTCAGTTAATGGCAATAGGGTCCACCTACTATTTCATTAAGGCACGTACAAATTGGCAAAACTTGGAAGTGTACTACATTCCTCTGTCTACCTCTTCTGAGATTAGAAGCGTGATATTAAATTTTACAAAAGCAGTCCTAATCCTGCTTAACATCTTCAAATAACTATTCCTTACATCACATTATTGCCACTCAGAACCGTGTCAAGTCTAGCTTATCCTTTTGTAATTAGAAAACGTGTAACTTGTAATAAAATAATAACAGATGAAAAATGTTAATATTTCAGAATTATAAGATTAAATATGTTTCGAAAACGAATAAAACTCAAGGTTTGTGAATTCCTAAGTGTGAATTAATTAAAGGAGAGCATTGTCTAATCCAAGCAATAAAAAGCGCTCGCCTTTTTAGAACCTTATAGACCGAAAGCTTAAACGCTCATTTATTTTCTGCGGTAAGATTTACAAAAGGAGCCCTAATCAGACTCGAGACAAATGTTTAAAGGAGACTTTTTCAAAGGATCGCTGAAATCATATTTCTTAATTAAGCTAAATTGAGGAAAGTTAGACGATCAATTTTGATGAAAAATGGCACTCAAGTAGTATTAAGGATTTTATATAAAATTGGTTTACACTCATACCTTCCTCTGTAATTGGCGTTTGAAACAAAACCGCTTATGAGGTTAAATGTAGGTTTTTTTGTGATCTCTCCTGTGGTAATCCTCTTTGGAATCACTATACTTGAATCTTTATAGGAAAATAGGATAAATTCTTTGGAAATATTATATTAGACACTATAATAATCAATTACGAAGTATTGGTTTCTAATTCACAATATAAACATATATAGGAGCATAGAGGGTGTACTGTGATTATCTATTGGTATAAAAACAATCAGAAGCTATTTAAAGTATTGATGTCTGTTTTAAGCCTGGTAAAGTGCATTTAATTTTGCCAAAAACTAACGAAACCGGGACAAACAATGAAATGTAATCTAATAATAGTAATTGAACTATAGATATATACAATGATCTCTGATATTATTTGTGTCACAAATAGACAAACAATGTAATTATACAACGAGCCATAGGTATACAAAGATAAATAAGTTTCTTTCACGATTGTGATAATTCATAAAGAAAATGTATGTATTGTGTTATGAAGAAGAACATTATTTCTTGCAATTACAGTGGATTAAGTCCCGATATGGCGAGAATGTGGTCGAGACGGGTAAATTACGATCACGTCAGTGGTTAATTTAGCCGTCAATTGCCGAGTGGGGAGAATTAACTGGATATCAACTACAACGGAATCTTTTACTTGTGTAAAATACTTAGTGTTTTTTTTCTATTAAAACTACTCACGTTTAGTTAAATGTTCTACGTGGGACAAAATGTAATAACGTTGATTTGTATTGTAACGATGGGAAGATACAGGTATTTGAGGTAGGCGGAGGAATGTAGAACACTCCCCACGTTTTACCAGTTACGTTTACGTC
>DWDW01001088.1:0-12434 GCA_018245635.1 Mimoniades versicolor eupheme
CAACACTAAGCCGCAAAACGGTTGGGACTCAGCGATTGCCGCGACTACGTCGCAGCGCTGATTTTCAGTCCGAACCGGTTGGTTAATGGAATATGGCCCTAACAGTAACGGTAAAGTGATTAGAAACTTATAAACTATACAACGTTATAGATACCTTAGATTTAGATTATATAACGTTTGAATCATGAATTGCAAAAAATTTAAAAACTTTTTTAAAATTTCTAAATGGTTTTTCGTAAGCAATTTTGAAGTAAGATACATTAAGCATTATTTTAAACTAATGATGTATATTTTATCGAAATTTATAACTCATCGCGAATATATTGATATTGAAACATGAATTATCCAGCTTATGTCAAATTATTAATGTACGAGTATTACATACAACATATTTGAAAAACAAACCGCTTCTACTAAAATCAGCCACTCGTCCACTGCTCAATGAACTCGTAGAGACCACGACGACAAACAACTGTCGTATCGTATGTACAGTTCCCGTCATAGTTTCCCATAAACTTCGATAAACACATCTATGTGTTTGTTGTGAGCGAGCCGCAAACAACTCGTGGTCAATCTTTTAAGTAGGCAGCGTGTAAATATTTTTGTTAATAATTTAGTGTACGTTATTCCCACGCTCGGTAATGGAGAATCTGGTCCTCGGTTACGGATCACACCCTCGGGAACAAGCGTCGTGTTTGCACAGCCACCGAGCCTCGCTCGGGCTTCAAACGGCCTATATAAATTGAACTGATCATTGAACGGTTTTCAAAAATGTCAGGAATACTTCTATCGTTCAAGCAATTTTATTTGGAAGTTATTAAGCAAATGAATAATATAATAATTATCAGATTCTTAGTCATAAACGCAGCGTTTGTGTTGTGTTGTGTACGATTCTGTGACTATTCGTATGCACTTAACAGAAAAGAGACGAAAACATCTAATAGTTAAAAAGCTGCAACTGACCGCTTGCGTATAAGAATTCGTGTAAATCTAGTATATCTTTTGTTTTTCTCGCATTAACTTCATTTGAGCTATAATTTTGTTAATTACCAGTTCTTAATCGGTTAGGCAAGAGAATATAATAAATTGATATTTTAAATAGCATTGTCTTTTTTCCAAATTATAATTAATTTTTTATCCTACTGCTAATTATCTATTATAATAATTATAATTTAGGTGCAATAAGCTACATTATTAATTCAAATTTTTAAATAACCGCTTCCCTACAAATACGCCAGTTATTTGCGTGTGCGAAAAAATTCAAGCAGTTCATTACACGCGGCAAAAAGTCGGTCAATGGACCAATTAACAATACAAGTCGAAAACAAAAGATAATTAAGGCTTTATGCAATAGATACTGTGTTTGCTAAACCGCTGTGAAACAAAGGAACGTCAAAAAACAGCAAGTAGCTATTACTGTGGGAGCTCTTTGTGGCACCGAAAACTGTATGCAATGTTTACTGAAAAGATTTTCGACATTCGTGAGATTAATATCATGATATGATATTGTCAGTATTTGGTACTAAATCATTTGGTAATTTTATGTTTTATGAAGTCCTTTCTCTAATTAGGTACTCGTATGTTCTTTCTGAACTTTATATATAAACTTTTACAGGACCTGATTGCATTACATATGTATATAGCATTTTATAGCATTATCTATATATGTATGTTATATAGAGTTAAGCAATGCTATTTAAGAGTCTGTTTCGAATTAGTAATAGTTAAGAGGTAATTTTTTACATTGTGTACCGAACTGAGTCTCTAACATAACTGCGGGAGGCTATGAACATACTCCATGCCACCCCAGTGCGGATTCGCGGCGCCGTTGTCCATACAGGTCTAACAATTTTATCGCAGTTATTTATGGACTCCAAAGCTTTCAATGGCGAATATACTACTAATCTATGTTTAACTTACCTGTTGTTACAATGTGGAGATGTGTACTCTAGATCTCTCTCGAATGCTTAAAAGCCCTCAATGATTTGACTCTTCGGTATGCGATTGAAACGTAATAGTATAATCGATCACATAATTGGCTGATATATCAAACAATTCAGATGAAACAGCCATGTAAAAAATATCCCAAATATTCTAAAGGAAAATAACGAATGAAATATGTATATGCACTTAATGTGATAGGTCGTTGATAGTTGTGCGATGATTATTGCTAATAACTAAATAACCCTTTTTACTTCAAAATTGTTTGAGTACGAAGTGAGAAAGGTCAGTATTTGCCTTCCAATTTCAAGGAAGCGCGCTGCGGGTGTGAAGTAGCCGACGGCGGGCGCGAATTGCAAACAGCCACGACTAGGTGCCTCTGATTTAGCCAGCTTGACATTCCCACGGTAAAAACTGTTAAAGAATTATTTGAAAATGGAACGAGATTTAACCGCGGTAAACGGGAATTTCCCGCCAATTCGTAATATGTTTCGAGGTTGTCATATGATTTACAGTCTATTGAAATGAAAATTGCCATTAAACGATTTTTATATGTTACCGGAATGTAAATTTGGAATTCTAAATATGTATGTGTCAATATGTTGCCATTAGTGCTCAATGTTTTCTAAGTTCTGTTCCTAGTCACGGATTTATTCATGTAACTGAATCCAATTATATCATGATGTAGGTACAGGGGTGTAGATTACCAAACCACTCCGGTACAAATTGCTTAAGTTATTATGTGTTATCATTATCTTATACCTGGTTTTCACCACCTGGGAATATTTGTCGAAACTTAACTTAAAGTACTTAACCCACGCTCCGAATGCCCAGACACTGCTAAAAACCAACCACCGTATGTTTCGATACACATACACTTATATTTTGCACGTCCCAGTTAACTTGTGAAGTGTTTTGTTTCAATAATAAATATTTAAGTTATCGGGAATGCTACATATGTTACGTTTGTAAAGGTTGTTATGAAGAGATTCCATTGCATTAAGTAGGCACGCGTATAATGGCAGCCTTGTAATGAGATTGTGAATATAGAGCGAGGATTTTAGTGAAGCTGTAGTTTTTTACTTCCTAACCGTTCCGAAGAGAATAATATGTACGAGTAGTATGTACAAGAATATTATATTATATACGAGTACGTATAAGGATGCCATAATTTAATTATAAAATTGATAATATTAAATGTGAAGCAAGATGTCTAAAAAGCAGCGTAAGCTGTGCCCTTGCAAACAGCAGACTACGGCCCTTCTGATTTTAGGAGTAGATTTAATTATTAATATTATTTATACAGACGGAAAACGTTATTTGACCACACTTTTAAGAGTGGTGGTCTCTGCTTACCCCCTAAGGGACTTGACGTGAAGACATGTATGTATGTATGTATGTACCTTTAAGAGTGGATACCTATACCATAAACGCAACCAGTCATCAATAACTTCCTACCGTTGGACAGAAATGAAAGGAAAAAAACACTAAAACAAAACTCATAAGACCTTCCACTGAAGCGGAAGCGTTCGAAAATTTATATTATAATTATTCCGCACTATAGATACCTACTTATGTCTGTCACACGATATGTAAACGATACTAAACTGTACACCAATGTTTCTAATAACGAATAAAAAAGCTTAATTGTATTCTACTTATAACTTTGCGAGATATTTAAAATCTAGGCAAGAGATCCTTCAAATGTTAGTATTTAGACATTTATTATAGTAATTAATGGGTTGCGACCCCTTTTTACATACCACTGTTGATCACGTTCTAGCTTATTCCACATAGAGTTTAACAATTCTAACATAACCGTAATAACTGGGATTAAATAAGTACCGTAGGGCACCCTTCGAAGAACGGAAACGCTAGTAAAAATTTTCCATTAGCGTTCTCCAACAGCCGATCTTACCGGCTAACTTTACAAATTGCTTGTGATCTATAACCGTGTTTAAAATATCACACTTCACGTAATGATTTAGAGATTTTTTTTCTTAACTTTACTCTTTTGAATATCTACTAAAAACATAGGAAGTGTACTACACTTCTCTGCCTACCTCTTTGGGGATTACAGGCGCATTGTTACGTAGTAAGAATATAGGAACTCGGACACTGACTCTCCCGCTCTCTTCGTACATATAATGGAGTATTTCGTTAATTTTTTCGAATAACCATGCACTGACCGAGTCACGACAGCATTGTTGATATAACGATCAATACCGAAATACAAATCTTAGAACGACGGGAGCTAGTAGCTAAACTTTGAACTACGACATAAATAACTGTTAATGACTTCCGTAGCGGACGTCCTACAGCAGTGTAACAAGCGAGCGTCGCCATCAATGGACGGCGCGAGCCCTGTGAATGGAACACAAAGGGCGCGACGCACCAAAACGACGACGTCGACGGCGGCGCGTGCGCGGCCTACGAACACGTAACGTATTCTTTCACACCACGATGCGGTCAGCGAGCATAAACAGTAGCTGATGTACCGACATTCGCTGTTAAGCCCAACTGTTCTATATCCGAACGCATGTTAAACATGTACATACGAACAAACGAATGACTTGTCGATCTACGATTTTCCATCTCAAATATCACGTAACGGATGTATAACAGTATAGTTGCCAAATCTATGTATAATCGCTTGAAAGGTGTCATTATTATCCAAGTTTATTTCTGTTACCCATCATCTACATATATCAATACAGATAAATAAAATTGGAGTGTCTGTTTGTAATATTAAAACAACCGCTTTTTACTAAATGCATGTGTACGTATATATACACGGTACCTAAACGAAAATAACATTTTTTACTATTTTTGTCTGTCCGTCTGCCTGTATGTTTGTTCCGTCTAATCTCTGGAACGGCTGGACTGATTTTGACGAGACTTTCCCTGGCAGACAGCTGATGTAATAAGGAATAATTTAGGGTATTTTTTTTAGAATTTTAGAGTTATCGTAAAATGAACAATATCTAAAACTGAACAATAACTGTTTTGTTAAATTCCACGTGGACGAAGTCGCGGGCACAACTAGTTATTAATAAAAGTAGCGATGTCTCGAATTAGTCACTTAAAGTATGTACATATATACAATACAAAATTGGAAGATTTGTTTACTAGAATAGAGTTAACTCGTTGCACGATTTTCTTGTTTATTTTCTTTGGTGGCTAATCTCGGAAAAACTGCAAGTGATACAAATAATGCGGACAAAAATTGATAAACCAAAAATTACTAATTTGTAAATTCTGGCCATATAAAAATAGTTACGAATGGATCAAAATATCAATTACAAGTTATACTATCTATTTAACCAAAGTAACTATCACGTCAATGTTGTAAAATTGTTTTCGATAAATGAATCAGAGAATCGAAGAATTCTGGTCGTGAACACGGTTTTCTCAATTAGTCACTGCGCCCGTAATGACGGATACAGCTCACGAGCGCCGCAGCGACCGGAAAGCGGGAACGGACACGAGTGACGTCGGCGAGCTTCATTATTATACTTAGCCACCAGTTATATTACAAACGTCGGCACAGACAGCGCTATAATATATATTAATATTCGTGCTATAATATATTTTCTATAATATAATATATTTTCTAGTAAACTGCCGTAGAGATTGCATTTCTATAGTATACGAGTATATTTTGGAAATCACTATCTGTGTAATAATGTCTTGCTATACCGAAATATATCTCGCTATAAATTATAGCTAACGAATACTGTCACTCGAACATTTCTATAGAACATAATATTGTAACATGCCTTGAACATGCTATGCCATGAATATATATTGTAAAATATATTTCCATGTGTGACGACCTTAAATGTTACCTACGACTAATCGCATTGCACCTATGACGCACATAGAGCATTGGTTGCGTGTAGACTTCGTCGTTAATTTAGTACTAAATTTCTGAAGTACCTACTGAATTAAATTAGGCTACTATAAATATAAATCTTTTTTATAATCATAATAAACTGCTTTGGATTATGGTCGTCACAAAATATGAATACATACTATATAAGACATTATTTCTCATTAAATACTTATAATTCTATTTGGCAATTCGTAACCTTTAATAAGATTTTTTTATTAATTGCTCATTAAGATATGAATTTTAGTAGGTACATATAAACCAAATAACTTCGGTCATCTAAAATAGTACTTATTTACAGCCAATAAATTATTATACAAATATACAATATGCACCACCTGTATCAATCGTTCATTTGACGGAACATACTATATGACCAGTTAATGCTTGAGTGAATTGAATAAACCAACCGGTCGCGGATCGAACGTGACGCGACTGTACGATGCCGAATCCATTCACAACTTCGAGAAACTATTTAAAGAATGTATCGGATTTGTTAAGCGAATGAAAAAAACGGTTTCAATGAATGAACTGGCTGACGATCTGACTTTCATGTTGTTTACAATTCACAAGCGTTTAGAATAGAACAATGGAGGCAGTGTACGAGACGTAACGGGCGTCCCCTGGCGTTTAGTGTTTACAATAGATATGGAACGTGAGAATGTTGTTTTAAACCAACTTTATCCCAAAGGTGTGTTTTCTACGTGTCCATTACAACACCGGCACAAGGCAGACAAACTCCCCGTTTATTATTTAGGCGGGTTTGTGGCAAAGGCGTCATAAACAATGTCTATTGCCCTGCCAGCACTGCCAGACGCCTTAAGCTGTCGAACTCGCATATAATCACGTTACAAGTTTTAAGCAACAGATGAAATTAAGAAGTAATTGTTCGGTCCGTGGGAAAGCGTTTGAGACGTCTGTCTTTTTGTTACACTTCCTGTGGTACGTGTGAAGGCGGTGAATATCTAACTAAAATTGTTTGCGAGGATTGACCCCGACCGCGCACTGCTAAAGTAAGATACAGTTATGTATATTCAAATTTTGTTTGACGTAATTCTTATTGTAAAACGGTGTTGAGTCGTTGTTATTACTTCATACAGTACAAATTACTTATAAGTACGATTAAGATTCCAGGTTCGAACTAAAACTTTGCAAATTTCAAAGCGCTTATCATGTTTTTTATTAGTAGGTACTTTGTAAAATATCATCATATGTAAAACATCATTCTATATTCACGTCAGTAAGCTTGCATTAAAATTTTTGCTGTTTTTTTTATATTCCACTGGTTGTCGAGTATGCGTAACCGTAATTTAAGCGTATGATCGACGGTGGGCCGACATCCGGCGGACATAGCCGGGCTTCCGCAGTCTCATTGTCCTTCCCCCCGTCATTAACTACATCGACCCTCGCCACTGTACAAGTGCATTTAATAAATCTGTTCGAAATTTAAAATTTTTTCACTTGTCATGCAAAACTGCTTCATACTAAACAACCAGTAAGCAGATAGAACTAAAGAATTACCGTAACAATTTAATGTTCTACATTTCTGAAAAGGTAGGATGTTTCGTTTTCGATTACGTTACGCTTCCTACAATCACTTCATTATTCAATACAACAATCCGAGCACTGCATCTTTATTATACAAATAATAATCGAAATCTAAAAGATAAACGCACGAAAAAGCAATACAATTCAAACGGTTAACAAAATGTAAAATTGGACAACTGTCAAATACCGCTTTGTAGTTTGTCTACGAGTACAAACCACCAGTATTGTTATGTACAAATCGCAATATAATTATGATTGGAAATGGTCACGCTCGATATTGAAAAAAAAAGAGAGAATTGTTTGAAAATTTGCTCGGTCCAATAAACAGAATCGTTATTCCTTTGAATCGGCACTGAGTTTACGAATTTAACGAACCGTTTGAACATGAAAAGGGATCTTCGATAATACTAATTGGTTCTTAACAGCTACTTAAATGATCGTAAAAACGGCTCGGCCGACACGGACTATTTAGTGAATATTTACACAAATTTACTGTTTAAATTATGCGAGGCTAGAGGACGTCCTAAACTAAATGTTACAGCTACAATATGAAGGACAAAGTAATAATAATAAATACGCTTTATCCACAGTTAAAAACGAAGAGACACTCGCGTCGTGATGTCCAAATTATTTCTGTATAGTTAAATAAGTAAAGAACGTATCGTCAAGCGTGTAATCCCCGAAGAAGTAGGCAGAAGGTTGTAGTACACTCCCACGTTTCACCACTTACGTTTACGGCTCACTATGGAATAAGGGGTGAACCTGATGCCATACACCAGGCACAAAACCAGACTTCGAGCTACTACTAGAAATTTTGATTACTTCTTCCAATGATACAGGCAAAATATGTACCTAATTATATTAATGCCTTTAATTCTCAAAAAACCGGTAATACAGTTATTGTTGTTTCGTTTGTATAACAATAATGTATAACATCTCCTATTACATTCACTATGACATTCACTATGACATTCACTATGACATTCACTATAAGCCTCCTTCAACGTCCTTCATTTTCGTATCAGTACAAGCATGGTTTTTATAGTTTCCCACGGAAGACAATATTTTTAGCTGATTTGTGTCATATACGGGAAATATACATTACCTTAATTGGAAATACAGAGCTGGGTTTTAAAATAAATTGTGTCCGAATAGTTCCATACCTAAGCCTTTAATAAAATTATACACGTAGAGTATATAGACAGTTATACAATCTTCTAACGATGGGTAACGGCGTTCTAAAAAAAATGTAAGTGTTCCAAAATGACGTAAACTAAAAATATTGTATGAATATTATATGAGTTGTTGCAACCAATACTTGCAGTCTAAACAGTTTTGATTATATTATCATTGTTCTGACACCGTGTGGCAGTGGTGCTCAAACATTGCTACATCCGCGACAGCGCCGGGGCGTGGGGTGTGGCGGCAGGTGCGCGGACGCACGTGCGCTGCAGCTTGGAACCGCGTATATGGATCAACTTCAAACTATGTATGGTTTTAGATTAAATCCCCCTACAGCCCCGTATTTGTGTTGGTACAACATCCCAATGGCACCCTTACTGTCGGTCTCATAAAGATATAGGCATTAATATGAAAACGATTATAATAGATTAACATGTATACCATGTCTAAGCTGTAAACGATATATAATTTAATATTTATTGGATAACTTTTTTGCTTTTCGCTCTTAACGTATTAGAATAATGATTCATAATACTCTAATTCTTACTTCAATAAGTAATTAAACTGGTTACAAATATTACAATGTTACAAATAATTGGAGTCGCGAAAATTGTGCATTGGAATGAATTTTGTTACTGTACATAGTTGGACGCAATAATATATTGGTGATTTGAAGTTCGACCTATTGCCCGGGAGCCCGGCATCAAATCCATACGCGCACCTCTACAAAATGTGAGATTTAATATCGCTCGTTATAACGGCGTAGGAAAACATCTTGTGGAAATCTGCACACATCTTAGACTTCATAAAAAAATCTCTAAAACTTGAGAAGTATGCCGAAGGCGACCAGCATAGCAGGAACTTGTCCTTAACCCCCTCTCTCTGAGAGGAGACATCTATTCCTACAGTGGAATAATAAGAAAAGATAAAAATATGTCCTTGGTATCAACTACGCAAACAGCTGTAAGTACGAGTACCTAATTGTTGACACGTTTTTTATTCATTATTTATCTCAGCCCGATTCGGCCGGCGGGATGATTGTTTTATGAATGTAAAGTATTGGATATTTAAGTTAAAATATTACCAAACCAAGACCAAATTCGCTAATTTTTTTTCTACTATAGACTGCGAAGCAGTGGAACTCGTAGCCAGCGTCTTTTTTTCCGATTTGTATAACCTGGAACTATTCAAAACAAGAGTGAATAGACATTTTCTAGGTAAGCGTGCAACGTCCTGGGTTACATCGTCCACTCCACCAGGCGAGATAGCAGTTGAACGCGAGCCTATTGGTAAATAAAAATAAAACAATGAATGATGAAGCAAATATAGTCCAACATTAACATATAAAGAAATCAAGTCGCTGTAATCGTGCCCGTGGTAGCTGTAAACGGTTCACGGCTTGTTGAACAAGTTGAACAAAACCAGATGTACGACTAACTGAACAATGGCACAATACTCTCGAATAACTTGTCGCCACAATGTCCCGGTGTCACTTAGCTGCTGCGCGTGATGCTGAACAGCCTACAGTATTACTCTTTACAGTGTAATGGAAATGGTTTTAACTCTCGTTGAACAATTTTGTTATATGTATAAATACTCGTAATGTGATTTATTTCCATACGTATATAGCCAATAGACGCGTTGAGGGAAATAAAAGAAGTCCACTGACTACTACGGCTACTTCTGTTTCTTACTGCGTCTATTATCGACCGTGTGTTGACAACAATCTACCGCATGTGTATCAAAATAGTACATTTTTTTGTAGTAAGAAACATTCTTTATTCTCTTATTTTCTTATGTTGATGTTGTTTTATTGGTCGTTTAAATTATTGGTCTATTCTATCCTCAGTTTATTCAAGTATTATGTTGTTTTTTCGTTTTTTTTTCATACTCTGAACCACTTCATTAATGTAAAATCTAAGCAACAAGTATGATTTAATAGCAAAAAACATGAATGCTCCCCTTGCCGATGTTAAGACCGTCCACCCTTAAGGCAGGCACAATCGGCCGGAAGCGGAAGGCGCGTTTCGCGAGATGGTGAAATTCGGCCACAGCTGCTCAAGCGCCAGCTGTCTAATAGCTCATTTCCGTTGAGTCTTGGAGTCGAACCGTTTATACGGTTGTTTCGATGTTACGCTTATCAACTGATTATATGTATATTAGTGTCTGGGCCACGAAAACAGAATTGCGCTATATTGATATCACGTTCAATATTCTGTTATTCGAAACCGTCATACATGTTTGAAGTTAGTGATGAAATTAGAAGGAGCACGACCGCTTAGATAGAGATAGAGATATATGCAGCTCGGTGTTCTCTGCATACCCTGCAACGGATCGGGCGTGATGGTATAATAATAATATTCTATTATATTTGCAAGAATAATATTAAGTTATTCATTTGATCGTACAGTAACACTATAAAAATATGATTGATATTCTAAAAAAAAAAGTAACTTCACGCCTGTAATCCCCGAAGAGGTAGGCGGCAGAGGAATGTAGATCATTCCCACGTTTCACCAGTGACTTTTAAGTCCCACGATGGAATAGGTGGTGAGCCTATTGACATATATCGGGCACATATCCAGACTCCGGGCCACTACTAGAAAATCTAAATTAGAAAATTTAGTAGTACCCGACCCGGGAATCGAACCCAGGACCTCCCGTTCGGCAGTCGCACTTCAACCAAAGCGACCAACGAGGCAGTCATGATTGATATTCTAAACGTTTTTAATGTTTGACTACCTCACATTCACATTGGTCGCGTACTACTCCAATTCGAGTTACTGTAGTTTTGTTACAGAATGTCTGCTTAAATTTTTTGGCAATAGGGTCAGCTCAGCCCTTATTCTACAGTGGGACGCACGCGTGACTGGTGCAACGTACGAATGTGCTACACTCCTCCGGCTACACCTTCGAGAATTACAGGCGCGTTGTTCTTTATTATTCATTTCATTATTATCATTTATTATAGGTACATATGTATTTATTTTGAAACTCAACGTTAACGATGCTGAGATTCGCTACACTTTACAACTACAGACCTAGTCACAATTGCTTGTAAAAAATCGTGTGCTTTAAATATATCCTTCTATTCACGTAGGATATAAGAAGCATTTTAAATGAATACCACTACAGTAGTGGTATTCATTTCTAGATTAAACGCATTTTCCTTTTGTGTTTTCATTAAACAAAGAAATATGCATACAAATTCATATTAAGTTTCACAATCTATAGATATCGTCATTCAATATATCAAGAAGTTTATTTCTGAGTCGCGATAAAGGGACTCCGTCATGCCGAGGGATCAAATAGACATGCTTAAGCGGTTCTGTTTACTACACATTGATTAATTTACCACGATTCGGTTTGCATTAACACCGCTTACGTGTAAAATGTTGAATAGGCTTCCATCTGAGGTTTCCCCGGAGCGCTGTGATGAAGGGTTATTCAAGAAAAGCGCAAAGAGAGCTTTCCTTCAAGGCCGACAACGCATTAGCCATCATAGGCTCAGCTGACCACTTACACGCATCAGATGACCCGGCTGCCTGTTTGTCGGGGCTAATATAAAAAAAAACCCAAGCTGAAATATTCAATTCATTTGTACGTATTCAGGACGCTCTCGATCTCCAGATGTCAACGCGGAGTGGTCCACGTACATCAATAACAATCGCTCGCATATGTCACATACATTTTTTACACGTATGCCGTCTCGCGTGTCGCATCCGCGACGCGCTATTTTTAGATGCATTTTAAATTAGTTATGATATAAAAAAAGACTTATTATTTTTAGATGTAGGTACAAGGGAGAGCGGCTAAAATTTGCCCGTCGATTCGTCACCTGGAATACAAAAAATGTGCCTGGATGATAATT
>DWDW01001089.1:0-12433 GCA_018245635.1 Mimoniades versicolor eupheme
GGGACATGAACGGAATAGCGTCAGACGATCGCTCCTATTATTCAATTGTAAAACGAGTAGTTAAATTCTTGTTGATATATTGTTGCAGCGGAAAAGTGTTTTTCTATTAAGTTAGCATCTCATTTCTACTCTTCTGTTTCAAAACTCTATCTTGTGGCTTCCTACCATCAAGTAGCCTGACTGCCTGGTTGTAAAGATGAATTTGTGCAACTAATCCATTATATCTGATGCTTACGCATATTTATACGGCTCTCTTGAATTTCATAAGCCGTTAGTGTTTTCTATGAATTCTAAGTAGGTAGTTAGAAACTTAACTTGGATATCTCCATTTTGTCCCTTGAGCTATAATCAATAACACCGTGCCATTTGAGACCCAGACACTAGAATCTGGAAAAATGCCAGCTTGAAAACTTCACAAACGAATAATCTATGATTTGTAAATGTGCCGGAGTTTGGGAAAGTACCGGTTGAAGTTTCTTTTAAAGTTCCCTGCTAAGTGCAATTGATGGGATACTTGCCGTAATTGTTTTTGTTTGTCCAAAACCATCAACTACGTCTTCTCCTTTCGTGGAGGTCTTCAATAGGATGCGATGATGCTGTCGTGCTGAGCAGTAGATATACGAGTACAGCCTCGAATAATATCGAATTTCATTTTAGTTCTTTTAAATGATTTGTCAGTTCATAAACATGATATAAAAATTTTCACTGGTTTAATTCGCTATTTTTTACCAGAATAGCTTTGCACTAATATTGGACCTATAGGAGATCCATCTTCACGAGTTTCCGCCTTAGATTTCGGCCAATATATAACGTTCGTCTACGATCTTGGACTTGCCATAACATTACATTCCACGTCCGTATGCAATTGTAACTCGAGCAGTATAGGTAATTCTCTTTCTGATTATTATTCTTCTCTTATACAAGTAGAATGACTAAACAAATTATTTCTTATAAAGCTGTTGTTGCTGCTAAAAGTTATTTTAGTTGCAAATGAGGAGACATTGGTTTCATGAGGTCGTTATTATTCATAGATATCTGTCACAGAAGTATGATTATAGCGCAAACCAACAATCTAAGCACTGCTGTTCAACAGCCTTTGTTCACGCGCGTACTCCAGGGCATATTATCTGGAACCTACGCCTAATTATTTATTTGCACCAAACAAAGACTTATCTTTTCGCATAATTTTTTGGGATTTGTGACTTGCAACGACAAAAATTATAACGTGGATTTTTCTTTGTAACATTCTAAGCGAATTCTTGAACTTTTACGCCAAACTTCGGATTTCCGCCGTCAACATAATTAAGGAAGTTTCCAGAAAGTTTGCCAATAAAGATGCTGTAGACGCTGTCCCATGGAGGGCTCAATGTTGCGTGACTGCCACTTTTCCTTTTATTGTCGCTTCGACCTATGGAGGGCATAATCACTTCCTTAATAATACGCTACATTAAGTTGTATGTCGGACGGGCAGATTACATACAATTTGAGAGTTTGCCTACCCTTATTTATCGATAAGGTCATGTTTCTTGGTAAAGTATAACAATTGTTATAAATATGTAGTAGTAATGTAATTTTAAATTCAATGCACTTTTTAATAACAGCGTAGATCCTAATGTAATCCTTTATTAATTTTATTTATTCAAATATATTCACTTGCTCAAAACGATTGTTCCTCATGGTACGTTACAATTCTGTAACCAGTAACCTCTGACTCGTAATCATTAGCCTATCTCATGATACAGTGAGCGTGAGAGTAGAAAACTTCCGTACCACGTGTATACAAGTGCTGGTTTATGTTGTCCAGAAAGATATGTAATTACACTGAACATTGATCTTGCACTAAAGTAAAATACTAAAGTCTTTCTCAGAGCATTAAAGATGAATTTATTTGGAAGTCTTCAAGAGAATTGACTGAATAGGTGACAATACTTCTCTATTAAATTTACTTCGAGAATTCCATTTAATGTACCCAAACTGCTTCGAAATTTCTCCCATTTCACATTTTATTTTGTGAAGTTATTCACAAATTAGCCGCCACACACACATAATTTCGTGAAATCATTCACCAATTAGCATCCTGTATATGTGTTGTCACTAGTGAAAATTATTAACCGTCAAAACATTTCTGTTGGACAATACTACCAATTTTATTGATTGTTCATATTGTTACATAATTTGATAAACTGCATACAAAATCTTGCGTCCGTAATTCCAGCAAGTGTCGTTCAGTATTGCACCGGACATATCAACTACGTGTCTAGTGTCCATTGGAATACTCGAGTCATGAATGGCCCGCGTCTCAGTGGAACTCCGCTTGGCGGTCTGCCAACCGACTATATTACACTCGCGATACACAGTTACACCGTTGTAACAGTTGTACGGTGTCATAAGTACTTGTAAGTGTTTTGATGATACCGGACGCTGTTGCAATAATAGTAAGCGGCATTGTACCGGACACGTCTTGATTCTATCTGACCTCTGAGCTGGCGTGGTTCCAACGAATAAACCAACACAACAGGTCGACGCAATCGATGCTGTTCATCCGATAACTTTGTTAAGGATCGAACTAAGGTATTGCTGCCACAATTCAATCTTAATAACGTCTGCGGTTTTTGTATCTGTGATACCGAATAGCACGTATTACTGACACCAACTTGACATACACAGTTAAGCGTAACATGTATGTACGTGATGACACTTCGAGTAGCGGTCGGGTTAAAATATACTTGCGGTCGTTTTTAATGGCGGCGCCATTTTGATAACCGATTCCAAGAGTATCAAAAGGATTTCGATGTATTGCATAATATTTTGATATTAAAATGCGTTATTTGATTTTGTTTGATAAATTGAATTATAATTTGTCATTCGTCACATAGATGTTGTATATGAAGGTCGGCGATTAAGCGGGCGCTTAAATCGTTGGTCGTGGTAACAATTAGGTAACTCTTAGGTAACAACGGTTAAGTTTCTTGGTAGCCTTAAATGCGACTCAAGAACATCAGTCAGATGGTCATCTCTCAGACAGTCAACATTGGAACAGCGTAATGAAGTGTGCTTCAGGATTCTTACAGTTGCGGGCGACATTCGAGCTTAGCAGTGGAAGTGGAAACAGGATTGCAGCTACATAAGGAAGACGATGAAATTCATTTAATTAACTCTAACAATTATTCTACATGATTAAATAATGGTTAATTTTATATCTTGAACATTGATTAGACCAGTCGAATAGAATTGAACCGAAACGGACTAGATTTTTTAATAGCTATAAGCTCTCATTTTAAGGTAGGCAAGCTAAAGTGCCGAAAAGTTGCACAAATCCGGCAAAATAAAAATACTGTAACCCAAGTTGCCCGACTTTAATAGTTTCTGTTGTCTATTCAGTATTACAATATACTTTAAATTTTCAGTGTTGTAAACTGTTACATAAAAAAATTGAAACCAGATTACAGCTTATTGTACTAGACCAGACATTGTTCCAGACTAATAGCAGCTAAGCCGGTCCACTGTTGTCGAGCACAGGGGTGGAAGAAGTTTGGAATTTGTTGAGTTGTAATGGAGTTTAAGATATTGTTTTTCATTTTTAAAACGCCCTTCCTTTTGGACTTTTAGGTTAAATTTTATATTTATAACGTACGTACAAATAAATTAAAAAGGGCAGTTATAATAACGTTACTGTAGAAATAATTTTGTTTGCACTCAATCAAAAAAGTTTCACTTAAGAACAACAATTAAACTAAATTATTGACAAATAAAATAAAGTTTATTGAAAATACAAATTCGCATGTGTATATATTGTATCTTATATATGTATATAATTGAAATATTGTAAACTGTTAAAACATTTGTATATAAGAAAGTTTCACATGCACTTTTTGATGTAATTAACTTTACGTTTACCTTTGTATGTTTTAATTATACAAAAAACAAAACACAATCGTTCGATCCTTAAAATTTATTTACATTGGTTATAATAAATTAAATTATATGTATGTGTAATAAAGTGTGCGCTAAATTTTGTTGATGTATTTTTAATAAAGAATTTAGCGTATGCTCTACGAATGGTTTTAAACACACACCTATTCAATTAAAAGATTTCACTTTGCATATTTTTTTTGTATACCATTAATTTATTGTTTTAACCATTTGGTTTCAAATTCCATTTTAAATTTCAGATACAGTGACAACAAAGTAGGAGGTGAAACCGAATGTGACGATTGGTGCTTGACTGTTTTTTAGATTTTTTTTCAACACTTTTCGTTTGAAAAGCAACAATCGTTCTAGTGGTGTTGCCTGACCTCCTACTCATTGTTGCCACACTTGAAAAAAATAAATAAAAGTACATGGCACTCTAGTCGCTGATTTGAAACACCACGATCATCGTTTCGCTTGACAGATCTATATTTTATCACGTACGTTATGCCACGATTCCTATTTCACAGATTAAAAAAGAATGAGTTTTTTTTTCTTGTTTCTGTTCAAGCCAAGGGATGATTTTGGATGCCGTCAAAGATAAAAATGTTTTTTGAAGTTTTTATCTATGGTAGCATTAACAACCGTCCCAGATAAAACCGAAGCACTATAAAATTTTATATAAATAACTTTTCCACGTAAATACGTATTATTTTCCATCTCGCTTATGACACAGTACTAATAACATTGTCGTAAACATTTTGTTCATAAAATATTATCTTTCCAAGTATAATTTAAATGGATTATAAAATTTATTTGATCCAAATATTTTTCACTATGCATTTTCGCTACAACCTCTTTAAATACACAAATTAAAAATGTATTGTATTTAAAATTTTCTTTTTATACAATTTTTATATTTTATGTAAATAAGCAAAGTTTATTAACCACTTAAACAATTTAAGTAAAGTATTAAAAAGTAATTTATTTATAAGAAAAGTCATTCCGTTCTATGAAATTAAAGGAAGACTTTCCTTTTCATGATCAGAAAAAAGCTTTAGGGCATCTATTTGCAATTTCCGAGGACTTTGGATAATTGGATCACCCGATTTATTTCATTTATTCGTTGGGGATTTATTAATTTCATTCATTACTATTTGCTTTTGGGGTTTCGATTGTAGTATTTTCACATAATTTACTGTTTCACTTTATTCTATTAACTTAGATTCAATGTTATTATTATGTAACTGATTCTAAATCGTAAGTTAAAAAAAATATTGCTAATAATTCCAAGTAATATATTTAGAATAAACAAAAAATTTGGCGAGGAAACCTGCAGACCTTAGAATTCATAAAAAATGTTCTTTGAGGCGTGACGTCTGCCAACCCGCTTGGACAGCATGGCGTAGTTTGGCCTTAATCCTTTAATTCTGAAAGGAGAACCATGTTTCAACAGTGAAACGACAAAAGGCCGGAATAAACGAGTAGAATTGTTGTGTTACAAAAGTACAAATATAGTCGTAAAGGTTAGTAATAAGAAAGATTTTTGAGTATATGTTGTATTTTAACTGTAATATTATATTTTATATATTTGCTAACGCCGACGGAAAATATTAAGCATTTATAGCTCTGCATTTCTCTGTTGTGCGTCAATTTTAAAATTAGCTCATTATTGCTATTTCACAGTTACGATAACTACATTAAGTACAATTGAAGGGATTCTAATAAGATTATAGTAAAATTAGTAAGCTACAAATCCAAAAAATGAATAAACAGTTATAGTTTAATGATGAACCAGCGAATAAATATAGTCCTCTTATTAACATAGTGTCGGATATTAATTCAATTTGTGGGTTAGATTTAAGATATACCTATATTTATTTCTGTATCACTTTATCCGTTTAAATGCTGTGGAATAAAAATTTTAAATCAGCCAGTCAGTTGTTTCTTCATGGAACCGCAGGCTATCCATATATAAGATGAGAATTGCGTGGCCGCTGTAGCGGATATGAGAGAAAAACTTCAAGAAGGAATCTTGAATAGCTGGGGTGATAACGGGCTTTACCTTTTATAGTGCTGACGAGGGTTTTGACGGGACGTACCAGACGAACGTGGTGGTCAGAAACAACGGCAGTTGTCTGTACGTGCCCCCGGGCATATTCAAGAGCACATGCAAGATAGACATCACGTGGTTCCCCTTCGACGACCAACACTGTGACATGAAGTTCGGTAGCTGGACCTACGACGGCAACCAGGTACAGGCCTGTCAGGTGCCTCCATCGATATCTCTGTGAAGGCTCCAGTTTTCTACTGAGACTGTTATTGATTTGTATTTGAAGTCACAAGTTCTCTGATTGCCCCGATTTTAGAAGCTCATTAATTTATAGAAGCAGTCTATTTGTGACTGATATATCTGTGAACCTATTCAGGCTGTGATTGAGTTAGAACAAAATATTCATACGTTCGGAACATATGTTAAAGGTCTGTTACTCTGTCAATAATTATGTTACAACATTTGTAACTAGGGCAGTGCGGGGGATAGGGTCAAAAAATAGGACAAATATAAGGGAACCATGTGAGAAACCAGGATATCATGTATCCATAATGTTTTGTATGTACTATTTTGCATGGGGCAAATTGATCTTATCATACGATGCATTGTTTCAAAATTTCTATACATACAGTGACTAACAATATGACACTTGTTACCGCCAGACGGAATTGTTAAATGTTATGTTTGCTTTCAATGAAGATGTACTAGACAAAAACAACAATAATACACAAAATAGGTGTATTTTCTAACATAGTTCAACGTGTACAATAGGTCAGTTTAACTAAAAAAGAAATGACGGAGTAGCATAACTTAAGCCTTTGTAGTAATGATGTCTTTGTCGGCTGACTTTTCTAGTACATCTTCTAATAAAATTTTAAGCTTACTTAAATTTGTATTAGCTGAAAATGTTATATCCTTCGCTCGTAATTCAACATCTGGTATGAATGAGATAAGGGTTGTAGCCAGATTAAGGTAGGGATTAGTTTTGGAATTGTTGTTGAATGGAAAGGAAATTATTTTGATGAATGAATTCAAGAATATAAAGAACCAGAAGAGTTAAGTCGTGGTTAGTTATGCACATATATTCTAGGAATGAAAGGAATCCTAACATTTTAAATAAATTGAATTAATATATTCACATGTATATACTATTAATGAAGGATAATTTATTTAAACTGTTCGAGAAACTGCGTGCAAGTACTTTAATGCATGAATGTACGCAAGTTATTTTAGCTTATTACTCCTCGTTCTCGGTAATGTACATATGTATACATGAAAAATACACGAGTATTTTAGTGAAAGCTTAGAAATATGATGAGCAGAATATGTATGTATGTGTGTACTTGTTGCATTTTTGTTCCATCACACATCTCAGTGTACTTGTTTCGCCAAAGCTCACGGTGATTCTTGGCACGTTCCATTTTGTCCCGAGATACGCTGCTATTATGAGGTCAAGTCCCTGTCATTGGGACTAATAAAATTTACGACGCGAGACGTCGCCCCTAAAAGTCAAGCTTCATCGGTGGGTTGTGGCATTACTGTCAAATTTAGAGTTGCATGACTTTGCACGTCGTACGTTTCAGTAACAAAAAGCTATAACATTGTCTTGCTCGCGAATTTCAGTTCTAGCTATTTTGTTAGTTGATTTTTTGATTTATGAATAATTCAGTTATTGTTTTCTCATTCGTGGTTGTATTTTCTCTTTTATTGTTATCAATTAAATGTATGTTTATCCAGTTGTAATGCGTCCCGATAACCACATTTTTTTTTAAATGTAGGATATTCCATTTGCTAGTAATTTGATTAAGATCTTTGTTTTACGCTTATAAAACTTATTAAGAAATTGACTACAGAAATCACTAAATTGTAGAAAAACAATTATTTTCTATATACTTTTTGACATAATTTCGTATGGCGGTTTATGTATTAGTTTTGCAATTTGGGCATGACAATTTGTAGTTCCTCTACCTTGTAGTTATGGTTCTCACGATTCCCTTAGTCCCGGTAGTATGATTTGATTCTTGTTACTAAACTCTTAAGGAGCAGAAAACATGATCAATAAATATGATCGCCTCTATGATCTTGCACGGTTTTGGTCCTTAGTTCCAGTTGATAAAAAAAACAATGATACCAATTTAAACCAAAAATTCGCGATTTTAAATTTCAATTTGAATAATAACATTTTATTTTTAGACAATAATAAATTAAATAACCTAAATTAGATAATAAATATTATTGGAAATCATTGTTTTAATTATCAAGCTCCAGTAAATGTCCCAGTAGATAGATATCCAATAGAGTTCAGTAAATTGTAGTTCTAACTGATTAAACCCTAACAGTTGGATCTGGTGCTAAAGGACGAGAACGGGGGTGACTTATCCGATTTCATTACAAATGGAGAATGGTACCTAATAGGTAAGCTTATCGATGATACTTACGTTGTCTTATTACTGAAAATACGATTTTCTCACTAATAGAAAATAAATCTCTATATATATTTGTCAACTTAATATTTTGTTATGTGTATATTAATTTATAAAGCAATTCTTCTAATGTTTTCATAGGAATGCCTGGAAAAAAGAATACTATAACTTATGCATGCTGCCCGGAACCATACGTGGATGTAACATTCACAATCATGATACGAAGACGGACTTTGTATTATTTTTTCAATCTTATTGTACCGTGCGTGTTGATATCTTCGATGGCTCTTTTGGGTTTTACGTTGCCACCCGACTCAGGAGAAAAACTAACATTAGGTTAGTATATAACGATATTAATTATTTATACTCTGAGACATTAATATAGCAAGTTCATTAAATGACTTACGAGTACATGACATTTGTCTAGAAATCCAAGTATGAAATATAAAATGACGATGAAAATAACGACATGACTCTTAAATTAATTGTAGTGTAATAATTTAGTTATAATGTACTAATATTATGTTTAGTAATCACACGAAAAGTATACAGCTGTTATTGGTTTCATCAATGTATTAATATTTATCAAAAGCTTTACGTAAGTCACAAATAATTAAAGTTTGCATTTTCATTGTCTGATGTCGAAAAGTGGATATTGTTGTCGACGTCTACACTTGGTTGCTGAAATAATGTTTTCCAGTTCGGATGCAGAGCCTTTTAGTAATATTACTTTACAGGGTATCAAAATGCGTTACGCTTGTTGCTTTCTGTACTTGGCATATCACAAAATTTATTATAGGACTATTTATATAGTTTATAGTGTTAAACTGAAAAGTACAAGTTGATTTAATTTAATACTTTCGTTTATGTTATTTCCCGTAAAAGAAATCTTTTTAAAGACAAAGATGTAATTATCAGTTTAATCAGCGTATAACCAGTTCAATTATGTTAAGTACTTTGAAAGCAGCTTGCGTAAAGTTTTACCTCAATCGATCCACTATTTCGGTTAAAGTTTAGCTACATTCCATCCAAGGTTCATAAATATAAGTAAAATTGTTAAGTTTTTAATATAATATATTTTCTTTAGAGATAGATAGGACTACTATGATCGTGTAAAAATAATTTAACGGATTCGGTTCTACGTACTCATCAGCTGCTTTTGTGTGAAGAGTTGGGTGAAGTTAATCTTTATGGAGCCTTCTGGTTTGGCCATAAAGTTGTGTAAGTAGGGTTAACAATGTGTTTGATTTCAGGAGTCACTATTCTTCTCTCGCTGACGGTGTTCCTCAACCTGGTTGCAGAGACTCTGCCGCAGGTCTCCGATGCAATTCCCCTGTTAGGTACACTATCCACGCCTCGCCCCACCCTTTTCATTCCGTTCCAATTTTCCATATTTATTTTGTCTAAAATCTATCGTTTTTAGTTTCGTTCTTCATTCTTGTTGCTTGTTATTATTTATCTATCATTATTTTCTTTGGATTTAAATAAAACTAAATTTCTTATTTTAAAACATTACAAGGAGTTAATTATGTACACCTAAAAATTTAAATTAACATTAAATGTAATTTCAGTTTCTGTTTCAATTTATACACGTCCGATTCTAATAGATATTGTTACAGATTTGTGCTTTGCTTCTTATAAAGTTGATCATGAAATTCGTATCTTACTTTATAATTCTGGAATTTCAAATTGAATAACGTAACAAAAATCTTGGAATCGATTACGTACCATTTTGTTTCCAGTGTGTTACTTCACGTTTTTGGGTCATTGAATACTTAAGGTTCAAAAAACGTAATGACCGTACAATCATTACTGACACACAGAAAATTAAAAACACACTCTTTATGAAAATTTTAAATAATATCTATTGACATAGAAAGTAAGCAGTCTTTGTGAGAAATGTACATTATAAACCATAGTTTAAATTTTAAATGTACACAAATTAGCATGGCATGTACTGAACAAGTTATGGTCTATGGATCCACAAAGGTAAGTTGCTTCATTTTTTATCAGTGTTATTGGACCACTAACCTTGATTTTATTTCTGTAAAATCACTTTCACGCAATCGATTCCATGTTCTATTTGGTCTATGTATTTTTGGTGTATTGTGATTATACAAAGTATATGTGAAGCGAAAAATGACCGAGGTTTCTCGGATACTTGGAGGATGGTGTGACTAATACTACGAGTAAAAACTAATTTTATTCCTGCTATTAACAATAACATTTAAATTATAAACGACGTAAATAAACTATTTTAAAATGTTTTCTCTAAAAATAGCGTCTGCATGACTACTTCATTTTGTTTTGTTTATGATTTTACTTGAGCCCCAGCTACCGACTCAGCACACAAACAGGAAATGAAATCTTACAATGAAAGCTGTAGGGAGGTTTATTTGGATGGAACAATGTAGTTATATCAGACGAACTTTTGAATACAACACTAAATTATCATAGTATTTATATTAATTTTTCCAGGTGTTACAATTCTTCTGTCGCAAACTGTTTTTTCTCTATTGGTGGGTCACGTTATCACTAAAACCTCAGAGGCAATTCCCCTGATAGGTGAGAAAATAGAGTTTGCTAAATTAAAATTTTCTAAATGAAATAATAATAAACGATGATAAAAAGTTTTGTGCTATGAATAGATGATTTCAAATTTTGACAGTTACAGAATGGGTCACGAGGAATACGACAATGTTTAATAATATCAAAAGTTTATAGTATTCCTATGCTCATTCTTGAAACACGAATTTAATCGAGATCTAAATAGAATGCAGCTATCGCTTGAATAATTAAGTTTGAAAAAAACTAGCTCCTTAATTTTTCTCTTCTTCTACCGTGCATTTTAGATTCTATAAAATTAATCTTTGCTTTAAAAATAGTTTGATCAGCTCTAACAACACTTACAGCAGATATTGCACTGAAATCGGGTTATTGAAAATTAGTTACCTGTTTCAATTCTATAAAATTACCTCTCAACATTTTCTTGATTTTATCTTCTTGTAATGTATTAAAATAAATCGATGTCATTCTTATGTACCATCGTTATCCGTTCATAAGAATATTTCATATTATATCTCGTTCAAATTTAGTTTCGTTCCTTTTTTTAGTAGCCTTCTAATAATTATGTCCGCGTTCGTGATTGCTGAGGTCAGATTTTGAATAGCATGTACTCGTATAACTTGGCTAATAATGAAATATTATTTAAACACAAATCTTTCGAATAAAATGGAAATAATTAAAATTTAAATTAGAATGGCATTGCTTGTAGTTATCTGAACAGGTTGTAAAGTTGAAGGGCGACTTAAATCAACAAAGTGGATGCGGGTAGTGGGAGTCCAGCCTCCAAGTATCTCGCGAACATTTGGTGTCGCAACTTTGTTTGGTCTTTCTCGCTAAAATATAAAATAAAGGTAATATTCAACATTGCCAAAGAAATTCAACATTCAATTCTTAACGACGATTTTCTCCCATGAAAAGTTCCTTTGTCAATATTGAATGTGCCTGTTATAACACAGCTTATAGCTTTTTCTTTAAAACATTTCTTTTTGCATTTTTAGTAAATCTTAAATTATGAAGGGGTCTATTCGTGTTAAAGTAAAAATAATTTGTAACATCCTGAAAGCTTATTGCCTTCAGGCAACGTAATTTTATTCTTAATACATTTGAGAATTACTTATTTACAATACCATAATTATCTTTCAGAAATATTCCGAATAGACCCTTTCTGGAAACACTGAAGATGTAACTTAATATTTGTTATCATTATTGCATATATGTTTCGTTTTAATAAAGTTTTTAAAATTAAGTCTCCGTCAAAGGTAAACATGACTATACAAATATTAATTTATAGAGCATGCTTCAAGTTGAGATAGGTAATGCATGAGTGTTATTTTTTGCGTGTTTGTTTGACACGGAATAATTAGACAATGTGTTTAATATGATTTTCCTCACCATTTTATTCTATTACACAAATAAATACGACAATTGTACTTAATTTTCTCCTTCATAATGCATACAACATTTAATTACACCCTGGCCTGTT